>JANVCQ010673539.1:0-15749 GCA_025531925.1 Erythroxylum plowmanianum | reverse complement strand
AACCCATACTTAGAGACATTACACACACCAAAACACATTAAGACATAAATTACGATCTGAAAGTTAACAAGCCATAACTTTCAACCTAAAAATTGAAAAATGTCATACTTAGTTGCGATAGAAAGCTAACAAGAAAATCTTCAACTCTCATGAAGACCAATTTCACAAAATCTATCTACTTTAGTCTAGAAAAATTCCCCAAAGTTTCTGGTCCCAAATTTTCAATGTTAGAAACATGACTATTCACCCTGCACATATATCAGATAGGAACATGCTGAGCATTTGAGGATTGTTTTGCAGCTTATGAGGGAGAAACGACTGTATGCCAAATTCAGTAAGTGTGAATTTTGGTTGGATGAGGTAGTGTTTCTGGGCCATATAGTGACCGGAGAGGGTATACAGGTCGATTCGAAGAAGATTGAGGCAGTGATGAAGTGGGAAGATTGAGGAGTGCCAGAAGAGTTTTGAGGAGCTGAAACATCGATTGACTATAGCACCGATGTTGGCTATACCATCAGGGACTGCAGGTTATGAGGTGTATAGTGATGCATCGCATCAGGGATTGGGGTGTGTTCTGATGCAGCATGGCAGTTTCTGATTTTTATACTGATGCTTATTATGATGCCATGTGAAGTGTTGTAGTGATTGTTCGTAGCTCACCCTTAGCATAGGATATGTATCGGAATGACCTACGGGCGTCTCGGTGTATACCCTGCGGTAAGGGGGCGCTACAACCTTGACCCTCTTTCACTCGATCTCATGTTATTTACCTGAAGATGGGACGAAAGGGGGGGGGGGAGGGGTGAGCTTAAAAGCTCATAAGTAACAAGTTTATAACAGATAATAAGCAAAAACCATTTACAAAACTCATTGCCATTGAACATTTTGAAATCATAAAAATTTCGCAATAAAAACCATCAAACACTTGTTTCATGAAATTCTCAATTTGTCAAAAATTTACAATAGTACAAATCATGAATGCATCCATCATGTCAAACATATCATGAGCACATAAGCATATCAGAATGGTCTGGAAGGTCCATAAACAGAACAAACTAGCATATTTCCGACAAAGGGTCCTGAGTAGTCGTGAACAAAACGAGCTAACACAATTCCACATAGTGGTTTTGTGTAGTCATGAATATGAGAGAGTCCATAAAGGAGCTCCATGCCACTAGCGGGTAGGCAGGAGAAACCTTTAGTCAAAGTGCACTTGACAATATAATGGACCAAACCAATCCCACATAACATGTATTTCAAAATCTTGTAACTTGTTGCCCAAAATGGCACATTTTTGAAAACTTGATTTTTCTTAACATTTTGACACAAAGGCATATTTTGAAAGCAAAATTATTCATGAACATGAATTATTTCACATTTCATCAATCAAATTCACATATCAACAAATAACAATTTCTCAAATCGTTCATAAGCAATAGTGAAGCAATTTGAAATTATTTTATTCTCTTGCTTTAAAAGGAAACATTTATGGCTCATTATTTCTATTATAAACATAAAACCCGCCTTGATTTCCTTGCTTGTAAACTTTCTCAAAAATGCCTCATACTTTGCTCCTCTTGCCTTCCTTGATTTCCTTTAACAATAGCCAAAATTTCATTCAATAGGAATTCCAATTTATGATCAAATAAATGAAGAAAATTGATAATACTTTCTTCTATAACAATGTTCCCCATTTTCTTAAGTTTCTAATAACTTCAAAATCATTCAATTTGGTTCAGTACTCTAAAAGTTATACCAAAAACATTTTCAGGCAGGTCTTATACTAAAACAACACTCCATACTTCACTTCCATCCAAAATTTTAAATCCTTAAAGACTGAATTTGAACTCATTTCCTTCATACAATTTTTATCCCCATGTCTCTAGTTTACACCCAAATAAAAATCATCTTATTTGGATAACTATACAAAACGTTATGCTCAAAATACCCAAGTATGTTTGGTGCTGGAAAGTTTGTCGCGGCGACCCTGAAAAGTTTGCTGCGGCGTGAAAATTGACATGTTCACCGCGGCGTGAAAATTGACATGTTCGTCACGACGACTCCAGGAGTTTGCCGCGGCGAACTTGTCCAGAAACACACTCCAAGAACGGATTTCTCTCCATTTTTAACCTTTTAACCTCCCTTCTTTCATACATCACTCATCTTAAACCTAAATCATCTCTTCTACTTAATTTTCAACTTCATTTCATCCCAATCTCATTAACAAAAACATCAAAACCTATCTTTGATCTCTAACCCCAAAAGAGAACACTTGCCTATGACATTCACTAACAACTTCCCTCATATATAAACTATATTTGAGTTTCATCTAACCAAACAAAATGGAATAATGCTCATACTTACTTGTTGAAGCTTCAAATTCTTGAAACTCTTCAAGGATCTCCAAACCCTCACTTTTCTCTTCTTTTCTTCTCTTCACCCACGATTCTTTCTTCTTAAAAATACAAGACAACTTCTTCTTCTTCTTCTTATACCCTTAATAAGTGTGCAATGTCCTTTTTTCCCCTTCCCTAATGCCTTATGTCTTATATCCTTAAGTTTCATGCCCAAATTGCCCTTATAACATCTTACAACTTTAATACTTCAATTCAATTAATCTATGTCATAAAATCTTACCAACATTGACATAATAATTAACTCCACAAAATAATCCCTTAAGGACCTCATAATTTATTCAAATCATGCTTATTCCTTAAGAAAAAAAATTAAGGGGCCAACACTACCCAATTCCTCTAGGAGTGGCATAAGGAAGGACGGGTTCGGTAAAACTAGTTTTGCGTGTGAGGGAATAGAGATCACGACATAAGCTAGGCTGGGCCTGGGAGTGCTAAAGCCCTTCGGACTGGACTGCTGTTGCTCTAGGTTGGGTCTGGGAGGGCTAAGGCCCTCCAGACTAGACTGCTGTTGCTGTGGGCTCAAGCTAGGAAGGTCCACAGTCTGCGTGGGCGTGGCCTAACCCAAGGCATGGGCCTGCTAATGAGGATGCGATGTCGTGACCTTTGGGGTGTTTTTAGTTCCATTTGGAGGGATTCTCATTCCCCGTTGCTGGCCTTCGTCGCTTAAAGTCAAAATAGTTAGGGATTTGGACCTGCTGTGGTTGGGGTCTGACGAGACTTGGGAAGTGTTATGACGTCAAGAGTCAATCGTTGGGGAGAGAATCATTGGAGATTCTAACATCTCAGGTGTGGATAGCGTCGAGTACCTCGAGCCTCGAGGCTCGGTAGGCATTGCGTGGGTAGCGTTGTCATGGAGGGGGCTCGTGGTGGTTGGGGGAGTCCGACGTGCCCTCCGGTTAACTTGCATCCACGGTCCATAGGCAACTTAAAGGGGTGTTCCGGTGGAGGAAGCTCCACTTGTGTCTGCTTGGGCTGGCGGTGGTGAGGGTCTGATGGATGTCGCGGGTTCAGTAATGGCCTCGGATCGTGAGGGACAGACCGTGGTACCGTGCCCAACCCGTCCGGATGGAAGCATATTTAAGGAAGGGCTTTGTACGTCACATGGATGAGCTCCCTGTCTAATTCCACTACTGATCGAAGAGGAGAGTTAATATCCAGGTTAACAACAACGCGCGCGAATCTTCCACGGTAAGCCTGTTGAGTGTTGGTATCAATCTTAACTATTTCCCCCATCAAATTACCAAGTGCAGTGAGAATGGAGGGATGGTATCTGGCTATGGGAAGCTCAGGGAACCTAACCCACGCTACTACGTGGGTGATTCTTTTGGCGGAGGGTCGAAACTCCAGAACCCAAGGTTGGCTTGAAAGTACATGTCCGGCTATGATCCAGGGTCCTTGCGTTAAGGTATATACATAGTCCTCTTCCACTTTGAAATTGATCAGATAAAACTCATTTTCGAGGTCCACGATTTTTAGGGGGCCTTTGGGATGCCACATTGTAAGGAGTCATCACGGAGCATGTTAAGCCCCAATTTTCATCCCAGCAGCTTAATTACCACTGCATTGGCCTAGACGTTGTCTAAATTCCCTCAAAAGGTGGGGGACAGTTCAATCCCCAATCCATGTGATCCTTGAACAAGGTTAATATCTCCTTCATTAAGCTCAATTGATTCCTCCTCTGGCCAAGGTAAATCATTCACATCTTTAGCAAGGTTGGATTGGCCGGTGACCACTGCGCTGTAACTCAGGGGACGTTGTGTTTCTGGAGATGCTATAGGAGGTGGATCTTCATCACGTTTGCGGATTCTAACTTTCTTTACTGTATGAACAGTCGAGTCCAGTGAGTTGAGTGAGTTCATGTTGAGAGTTAAACCATTTGCTATTGGAAATTTAAATTTTAAGATTTCATAGAACTACATCGTTTTAAAAGACATCATTGTTTGTATGTTATCTGACTTCTCTAATTAGTGAATATTTTAGTAAAATAATCCCAGCATTTCCATAACAGCGTCTTGGGAAGGCGTGATTACAATCCCTTAATCCATCAACTTTAAGAAATTGCTAAATGACTTGAATATATTTTATGATATGGTAATTAACTAATGGATGGAGCTTCTTTAATGATGCTATTTTCCAGCATCATCTTTTAGTTGAGATACTTTAGCAGTTACCTGGCTTATCTGATGGGTTGAGAAATGTTCCATTATCTGTCACTCCCATACTAAGGTGAATATTAAAAGCCATTAACAAGATTATTTTGCTAATCTAGCTTAGACTAATGTATATATATTGTATGACCTGGATATTATGATTAATATCTTTAAATGTTATTGAATTTTTTTATTACCATATTACATATATTAAGCATCCAAATACAACTTTTGAACATTGTATAAACTATAAAGCTTATTTGATGAGAATTCGTTCTTCGCTTTACGATATCATCTTACTCATTACGTTGACAATATAGGTCGCATAAGCATTGTATTTGAGACTAGAGAGTGGCTGTAAATTGCGTTTAAAAAATAAGTAACTTGTATTCTCCATCTCTTGATTGTCAAGCTTATGACTGAGATCCAATTTTGTAATATCACTTGTAAGCCTTTTCATAATTGTAAGTCTATTATTAATTGCTAAATATAGAATGAATGAAGCCTTAGGACGATCGTGTTCAAATCATACTAGCTTGAACTATGATAATTCTTTTCATAAGAGTTTTGAACATTCCCTAGCATGTTTTGTTAGTGAACTCTATTGATGGATGTCTCAACCTTATGATTGCAACCTCTCTTTCTATAGTTTGGCAAGATTATCATGATATTAGAGAAGCCCTTAACGCTACATGATCAATCATTGTTTGGGATAATTTGCTTGACATTAGCATGGTTGCTAGATGTGTCTCAAATTAGTTAGACTAGGAAGTTTGTGAAAAGGGTCTAGCTCACTCCAATTTTCATACTAGAAAAAATTTGAGTACCCATTCCCTATCCTTTTTTAATCACATCGTTCATATTTGCCTTCATCTTTTGGATCTAATTCAAGGTTTAAGAGATATTTTTTATTTTACGTTTTAAAAGTTTTCCCCTTTCAGAAGTTTATAACCAATCCTCTTCACTTATAGAGCCTTGTTGTACTAAAATAAGTGCTAGAAATACCTAGGCTATCTTACTTACAGGTGTACGGAGTAGTTGCAATTGATTATTCAAGGTCACCTCCCACGGAGGTAAAATTGGTCTACTCAAATTAACTTTGAATGAAAATTAAAACAAATGCAATTCTAAACACTCTAACCTAACCTGTTGAGTAAAAGGGTTTAAAGAAAATAAAGCAATTAGACTAAAAATATAAACTAATTTAACTGAAAGAAAAAAAAGATTTGATCAACTAATATGGAAAACTCTTAAAAAATAATTTCACTAATTTATTCTCCTATGCATGACTAGAGTGAAGCAATTGATAATTGTCTTACCAGAATTAACAGTTGGATTTTAAAAGCAATTCAAATAACAAACTAATCTAACTTTCATATTCAACAAGTTTATCATCCAAATTAATTATTAAAAATAAATAATTATCCACTTAAATTAATATATTTCTAGTTTATAACATAAGCATCTATAGTTTCTCGTTCTATATTAAACTTCTTCTCTCGATACTTTGTTTAATACTAAAATGATGCAAAGTTTGGCCATATTATTACATCCAATAAGTTTAGAAACTATTGCAAATAATAAGATAATAAAACATTCCCTTCATCATGTACAATAAGCTAAAATAGCTACATTAATTGTCAAGATCAAGTAATAAGACCTTTATGGAATAAACACTATTAATCATCTTCAAATACTTCAATCTCATAGTTAATAGTAACAGAGAAGTCTTAAAGTAATAAAACAATGAGTAAAAAGAAATGAGACATTGAATAACTAAAAGAGCAACAAAATAAAAAATGCAGTAGGTATAAGATATGATGAGCAAACAAATGGTTTGTTTAGGTGAGGGAGTGGATAGTGGGTCTCCTATCAATATACTCACTCTCTAGAGTTGGCTCTCACCTTTTGGCCCTGTTCACTCTCGCCCGAAGATGCTCACAGTAACTTCAACTCTATGTTGTTCTTCTTCTTCACCCAAATGTTTCTTTCTCCTTTATGCTCTGCCTCCCCTTTATCTCTTTTCTTCATTTTTTCTTTCTGGGTGTGTCTAGTTTTCAACCTCCCTTTGTTCTTTTTGATTTTGTTTTCTCTTTATAATCTAAGTCTAGGTTTATGGTTGCTTTCGTCCACCGTCAAAACCTGCGACATATAATATTAAACCATTTAAAGAAAAATATGCATGGGTGACAATGATAGGTGCACTAAGCTATACTATAAGAATGATAGTCCTCATAGTATTGACACTCGTATTCACTAAGCTATACTATAAGAATGATAGATGCACTTGCCTAATAATTTTTAGCATAGTTTTGATAAGATATACAAAAATCACAATCAAGATTTTAGTGCCACTTTTAGGGATGAAAACATTACGAACATTTTATTTCTAGTAATCTATTCATTTTTCTTTAATTTATGTTTTGACTTTATTTCTTAATCTTATATTTTAACTTAATTTTACAATTTAGGTTCTTTTTTATGACCAAGAATAATTCTATAGTACTATTTAAACCATACCTAGAATTTTAAATGACCATATTTTCAATTTTAAGGTTAAGAAACCTAGAAGTTCTAAGGTTACAACTACCAATCACAATGGTCGAACAGTTAGGAAAACACACTATAAGGGATTATACTAGATCGACACTTATAGAGATAGAATATAGTATTATTAGGTGAAGAGTAAAGTTCAAAGATTAAGCCTATCATGATTAAGATGATTCAACAACTTGTGAAATTTAATAGGTTGTTAGATGAGGATCTAAATGTACATGTCACGTTAAAGATTAATGGAGTTTTAGATGATGTCATTCAGTTAATGTCTTTCCCTTTTACATTAATAAAGAAAAATCATGGTTGAATACTTTACCTCCTAAATCCATTACCACCTATTATGGCTTATTGAGAAGTTTTTTGAAAGGTATTTTTGAGGAGGGGCATTCGTATATAGGAAACGAACCCCTTTACTTGCAAGTTTATTATCCAAGTTTGAACTTAGAAATCATCAAAATTCAAAAATTTTCCCTATGGATTAACTTCCATAGAATCCCCCTTAAGTATCGGACTGCACAAAGTCTCAATGCCTTAGCTAGCTTAATTGGAAAAACCCCTTTATATGGATGAGAACATTGCCAAGAAGAGGAGAATCGGGTATGCTCATATATGTGTTGGTGTATAAATGTCCAAGGAGTTGCCAACTAAAGTCCCTAGTATGAGTTTAGGTGAAGGGAACAAGCTTTGGGAAGATAATGTTGTAATTGCCTATCAGTGGACACCCCCCTAGCAAGTCCCATGGCAAGGTTTGGAAACTAATAGGCTATCTTTTAAAATATGGCATATATCAAGAATTGCTGAGCTCTGAAAATACAAATGAAGTACCACCTATTATCACATAATGACTACATCAAAAAGTTACTCCAATGATTACTGAAGATACACTAGTCATCATTGGACTGAGTACCAACGAATATATCATCCCAAAACCTTATTTTGATCAAGACCAATCTAAGATGCATACAGAAAAACTTTTGGTGAGCACTAGACTCAATGCACTAAAACATGGACATGATGATCATACTTCACTGTTGGTTTCTTAAGCTAACTGTTTAGTTATTTTGGAGAGTTCTACAATAATGATTCCACCAGTGGCAGCCTTTGAAATTTCTATGGTAGAACCAAATCTTATCATCATAAATCAGACCATTAATCCCTTCTGGTGATACCAATGTATCGATTTATAAAAATGATGATCATACTTCATTGATGGTTTCTTAAGCTAATGGTTTAGCTATTTTGGAGAGCTCTTCAATGGTGATTCCACATGTGGAAGCCTTTGAAACTTTTGTGGTAGAGCCAAATATTATTGCCAAAAATCAAAGTAACCATTTTGGTCATACCACCCCGCCTTCAATACTCCCAAAATTGATTGGTATGGAACTAGCTTTGAAGAACCCAAAGATCAATTCGTCACAGTGGAAAGAAGAAGATCTCAATAGAGAAAAGGTAAAGGCTCCAAAAGTAAGTATTAATATGCCCATTTTAGTTTGAAATATATGAGGATTAAATTTCCCTATTAAGCAAACTACTTTAAGGGATTTTGTCATGAGGGAAAAACCTCTAGTTACAAAAATTTTTAGAAGCTAAATCTTTGGGGCCTTAATGGAATTCTTTCCAACCATTCTCATCATCACTATGGAAGAATTATCATCTGTTATGGAGAGGAAGCTACTCAAGTGGATGTTCTCAATACAACAAATCAAGTTATATATCTCCAATTACATTGCTTGTAGGAGAAAACAGATATACTCATTTTCTTTATATATGCTAGTAATTTTGGATTTTAAAGGAAGGATTTGTGGAATAAGTTGAGATATTTTAGAAGCAACATTGATAAACCATGGATTTTATATGATGATTTCAATTCAATCTTGTTAAGGTCTAAAACTTAAGGTAATTGCAACCTTAGAAAATTCTCGAATGATTTTTGAGAATGTGTTAAGAAGCTAGTAGTAATAGATTTGAAATAAATTGGATGTCAATTCTCGTGGTCCAACAAGTGGAACTCTACCTGATTCATAAGGAAGAAATTATATTAATCTCTTGTTAATTCTAATTGGTAGGCTTAGTTCCCGAACAACATTGCCAACTTCAAAGATACTTTGTTTTCGGATCACACTCCCATCATCATTGAAAATTTATTTTAAAAGTCTACTAGATTTTTTCCTTTTCGATTCAATAACTTTTTAGTTAATGAACCTAGATTCTTAGATGCCTGCAGAAAGGGTGTTGATGTTATTCACAGCAGTAATAAAAAATTTGAATGTGTTCAAAAACTAAAGAGTATTAAAAAAGAACTCAAGCTTCTCAACTCTTAAGAGGATCCAATACTTGTCATTCTTTAATGAAGTCCAAAAATGAGCTTGCTAATATCGAGAAACTTTGTGCAACCTATCCATAAGACCTTATTCTTCTTTCCAAGGAAAAACTAGCTCTATCTCCTTACATCTAGGCAATTAGTAATCATTCTTCCTTCCTGCAGCAATGAGAAAGTGTCAATTGGCTCAAAGATGGTTACAAATGTACCAAATAATTTTTCAACACCATCCTAGCTAGAAGAAATTAAAAAAGGATCAACTCAATTACTAATCAGATGGGAGAGTAATTGTAAAACTCAATTGATATCCAAGTGGAAGTTGTAAGGTATTTCTCTTTTTTGTTTGTCACTTCAGAATATGGCCCCTGTATTGACCTTATAGGTACTATCACTATGAAGACCACTCGGAAGGATAGTTTACTCCTTACTAAACTAATAGAAAACAAGGAAATTAAGATATTATTTTCAAATGGATGGTATGAAAGCTCCTAGACCAAATGGGCTAAATGGATTCTTTTTTCCAAAAAACTTGGACTATTATTAGGACTTATGTTAAAGAGGTTGTTCATGAATTTTTCACCGATGGCAAGCTTCTCAAGGAAATTAACATAACTTTCTTATGCTTAATTCCCAAAGGAACTTACCCTTCCTTTTTTAGTGATTTCAGGCCCATTACTTGCACCAATTTCCTATACAAAATCATATCTAAGATCCTTTTTTGCTAGATTGAAAAAGTTACTCACTCTATTTATTAGTGACAACCAAAGTTCCTTCATATGCAATACACAAATTGGTGACAATATTCTCATTATCCAAGAACTATTAAAGGGCTTTTCTAGATCAAATCCTTTTACTAATTCTATTATCAAGTTGATTTCTTCAAGGCTTTTGATAGTGTTAGTTTGATCTTCCTTCGAAAGGTATTGGAGGCTTATGAATTTCCAAGACTAAGAATATTCATCAATTGGCTGATGTAATGCACTTCCACTACTAGTTTTTCAATATTAATTAATGGAAGTCCATCTACTTTTCTTTCGGCAGCTAAAGGGCTCAGGTATGGAGACTCTCTCTCTTTTTACCTGTTCATCCTTTGTATGGAAATTCTGAATTCCATCATTAAGCTTGGCATGGAGGCTAATCCCAGATTCAAATTCTGTGCAAAATGTAGGAAACTTGGATTAACCAATATGTCTTTTACAGATGACCCTTTTATTTTTGCAATGCTATGCCTACTTCAATACAAACCTTTATGAAGGCTCTGATATATTTCAAAGCTTATCTAAATTGTAGGTTAATCTCAACAAAATTTATTTTATCATTTCCAAACCTGCTTTTTTTGTTGAATTAAGAATTAGTTCTATCACTAGTACGTCAATAAAATTTCCACCGTTGCTTTATTTATGGCATCCAATTTCCACCAGAAGGTTAAGCTATCTTGAATGCATTCCACTCATTGAAAAAATCTAGAAATAGATTAATAGATGGGTGAATAAGTTCTTATCTTATGTGGGGAAGATACAACTTATTAAATCAGTGCTCAATTCCTTACATATATATTGGAGTTCACATATCTTCTTATCTAAAGGATCAATCAAGACAGTGGAAAGATTATTAAAAAATTTCCTATGGAATCATTCTAATCGAAATAAAAGGGTAGCCAACATGAATTGGATCGATATATGTTTTCCTAAAGATGAGTGGGGGTTAAACATTAGTTCAGCAAAACTCTCTGAGCACTTTTGTATTGGTTATCTCTAATGACCCATAATCTATTTAATTAATATTGCTTAACCCTTAAGAAAGTCTCTAACTAGTTATTAAGTGTGACTCACTAATCCACTCACACCATTGTATGCAAAAAGACCAAATTGCCCCAAAAATCACAATTCACCCAAATTCACTATTCATCCAAAAATACTACTTAGTGAAAATAAAAAGTTATATTCGATGAAATGAAAAGCTCGAGATTTTACATATAAGGTGTAATTCATAATAAAAGAGAAAAAATGGAGCTGAAAATTTAGTTTCTAACACCTAATTTGGCTGAACAAGAATCCAAGAAATGTAGGCCTCCTCTTATATAAAATTTTAAACCAAAACCTCTATTTCTAAAACTTCAAAAGATGACCTAAAAATTGAAAGAAATTTAGATCTTTATGAAACTTTCTAGAAATATGAGGTGAATATATCCTTGTTTAATGCCATTAAAAAAGTGTCAAGGTATGGAAATTTTTTTAAAGAAAGTTTCACAACTAAAAGAAAACAAAAGTTGAAAAGAACTAAAAAAATTCAAGCTAACAAAAACCTTTCAAAATCATTCGAAGAAAAATCTTTTAGAGAAGTGTAAAGACCCATATATGTTTTTATCCCCTACACTATTGGTAGTTTTAGGATAGAGAAGGCTATGTTGGATTTGGATTCCTCTATAAATATAATCCCTTATTCTATTTTTTCATCCCTAATTTAAAAACACTCGAGAAAATAGAGTAGTGATTTAGTTTATTGACAGATCTAACGCACTTCCCAAAGGGTTAGTGGAGGATGTTCTTGTATAGGTTAACAAATAATTGATATTCCTTGTTGAATTTTATGTGATAGATATGGAAAATGGTAATAGAACAACCCTATTTCTATTAGGTAACTTGTTTACAAAAACGGCAAGAACAAAAATTAAAATGCATAATAAAGCTCTAATAATGGAGTTTGATGGTGATGTGATGCAATTTCAATTCATGATATGATGAAACTTCCAAGTTTGGATTGTCATATGTCTTCAACTGATCTCATTGATTCATTAGTGTGGGATATTTTTGAGATGGAGGAAACTGATTGAATTTATTCCAGTAGAAGAATGATTGCACCATTGAGTTAATAACATTAAACAAAAGCTTTTTTAAGAGGTACCTAAAGTTTATCTTCCTTTTGTTTTAATTTAGCTCATGTTTGGATTTTATTTTAGTTCCTTTTAAGTCTTAATTTCCACCATAAACCAATAAGGGCTGAAATTGTTTATAAACAAGACATAAAGTTAACGAATTCAAGTTATTTTGTAGGACACACTCAGGTGGAAAAGGTCACACCTATGTGAACCCAGACACGGCTGTGTGGGATGGATCACACAAGTCCTTGGAACCATGCATCTATGTGATTGAAGTTACTTTGTAAGACCTACCCATGTGGAAAAAGAAATGCCCATATGGAAGACGACAAGTCTATATGAACCTAGACATGGTCATGTGGATCAGACTATTAAGTTCCTAAAACCATGTATCTTGATGATTTTTGAAGGTCTAAAGTATAATCGAAGGACACACTCATATGGGTCTTAGAAATGACCATTTGACAAAAGTATGATCCTAAAAAGTAGAAAAAGAGACAAAAACATAATGTCCCCTCTTTTCTTTAAGTTGTTGGACCATATTGGTAAAATTATGGTCCTAAAAAGGAGAAAAAGAGACAAAAACATAATATCCAATCTTTTTTCAAGTTACTAGACATTTAGTCTCCACCTGCCACACAAGCCACACCTTGAAGATCTACGCACCATGCACTCTTGCTGAATTCCACATCCAAAACAAAAAGAAAAATAGGTCACATTCTTTTTCTTCTCTCTTTTATTTCCTAATTTCTATTTTTCCTCTTTACTATTAAACATTTGGGATAAGTTTTAAATAGGTGTGGGCTAATTTTCCTTATCTTACTTTTATAGCATTGAGCATTTTTAGTCTATTTATGCACTTTCCATTAATTTCTTGTTTTTTGTTAATGCTTTTGGAAATGGATGAAATAAGATCTGGCTGTGATATTTTTGCTAAACCTTTTTGAATGAATTGGACTATGAATTTATTGAGACTATAACTAATTAAGATGAATGCTAAACAAATTAATAGCTTTAAAAAGTTAGGGAATACTCTTAGGAAAAGCAAAACAGTTGATTAATGAAGTATTGCAAGAGGATTAGACAAATTTGTCGAAATTTGTTAGCATTTAAACCCTAAAGAATAGAAACATATTCAGTTTATCCATTTTCCTTTGATATGTGATTCTCTATCATTTAGATACCTCTAGAACTTGCATTAAATTGATTTGACTCACTATGATGCATTTGAGATTCAATATGATAAAGGCCTTCCTTGCTTTATCCACTTAACTTAACAAGCCACTTTAATTATCCTTAGTTTAGCCCTTTTAAGCCATTTTGAAAAATCCTTTTCTTTATATTTTAAGCCTATTCAATTAACTTAGCTTGTAATATATCCTGTCACCTAACTACACATTTTTAATAAAGTATTCTTAAGCTATTTAGGGAACTAGAGAGGGCTTGATTTCAATTGTGTTTTTCCAAGCTACTCATTCTTTAGTCTTCAACTATCTCTTAGGTCTTGGGTAATGGCTTAAATAGTTAAACTTGACGTGCTTTTAATTTTCATCTTACAAGTAATGATTTATGAGTAAGAAAAGCTATTGTTTGTATGTTGAATGTTAAATGTTAAAATTTTAACAATGAGAACGGTTGGTTGAGAATGATTTTTATCATTTTGGAATAATACTTAATATGGTGCTTTTAGTAGAAAATAAATAATAGATGGGCCTTTCAAATTTCAAGATGAGAGTATACTGTAATATAATATGAAAATGTAAATAGCTAAGGCGTTAAGCCATGATTTTTCTTTTTATTTTTATAAATAAAGCTATTTTTGTTATATGCAATTGTATATTGCCATAGGAAAAATGTAAGATACAAGAGATTGTCACATGTTTTTAATATATATATTAGATGGGACTTTCAAATTTCAAGATGAGAGTATACTCTAACTTAATATGAAATGTAAATAGTTAAGGCATTAAGCAATGATTTTTTCCTTTTACTTTTATAAATAAAGCCATTTTGAAATTGGCAATTGTATATTGCTATAGGAAAAATGTAAGATACAAAAGATTGTTACATGTTTTTAATGTACCTATATATATGAATATATATGTATATGCATATGCTAGTTTCATTTACAAAATTTATTAACTTTTTAACATGTCTACATTCAAATTATTTTCTCTACATTGTAAAAATGCAATAAGTTACTAGCCTATAAGTGATCCAGTTCAAAACTTGGGGTCTCACTAACAGTTATAGCACCAATTTGCAAGTTTAGTGTCTCCAGTAAGGTAAAAGTCTTTTTGTTACAGGTTTTAACTCAACTTCCAGGCTTCAATAGTAAAGGAATGCATATTAGTTTAATATTTTGTCAAATCAGCTATCCCCATATAGAATTGATCAGCACTTACTGTAGCACATTCTTGTGCTTAGCTCTTCCTTATAAGGCTCTCATATTCCTTTCCTTTTATAAAAATTAGATTGTATTGCCTAGCATAGATTCTGAAAGTTATAAAATTTCCTTTATTGAGCTTAAAGATTCTACATGACTATTGAATGAGATTAGGCCATAAAGAGGGTGGTATTAGGGTGTTACACTCTCGAAAATGTAATTAAATATACACATTCAAAGAAGAGGTGTTTAATTATATCCTCTTCATAGTTGCATAGATGACATATACTAGAACATTAAGGTCTCATTTGGTAGTTAGTAATAAAGGAATTGGAATAAAAAATAAGAATGAGAATGAAAAGTGAGAATTAGAATAGGAATAATGTAACGCCGAACTCTTTGAGCCATTTTGTATTGGTTTGTACTTGGAGATGCTACTGTATATTGATATATACATGGTTGTTTATAAGTTCAAAGATGTATTTAAGTCCTTTCGATATATATGTAACGATCTATAATGTTATATGCCTTTACATAAACTTAGAGTTCTTTGGTATACGAAATCTTAGAGATTTCCAATATATAAGCTTCTAAGTGTATAAAACTGAGTCCATTAGATGGATATGACCGTGGTGGTTAAGTTAAATGTGTTTTCAATCAAGGTGTTCTAAGCTAATTTGGGGTCAAAGAACTATGATTTTGAGTTTGGTGTTAAGATATGTTGTTCTCCACTCTTGACAATGCATGAAACATGGTTTAGATGAATGAAATGTGTCATGGAGAGGTCTTTAAGTCAAAATTGAAATTGCCTCTCTTTTGGTCAAAATTTGTGAATTTTAAATATGTTTTGAAATTAATTGTCTAAATGAATTCTATGGTGTTTATTATACATGTATATGAATTGATGATGAAGAATGGAGATGTATGCTGGTTAAGGATTGGGTCGGAATGATGTTAAAGAGCTAGATTAATGTAATGAGTTGTACAATTGCTAAAATGTAGCTTAAATGAAGGAAATTGGTTTGAATGGAGTGGTGAAATG
>JANVCQ010673498.1:0-15754 GCA_025531925.1 Erythroxylum plowmanianum | reverse complement strand
TTTATTCAGTTATAATTAATAATAATTAATATATAATTAATTAATTGATGTGTTAAATAAAATATAATTAATTAATTAATTAGTACGTATTAATATTTACTATATATGTTACTCATGACCTACTAATTAGCCCATATATTTTTTGTCATTTTTAATTAAGTGTAATTTATATATAATAATTTTACTAATTAAATTATAATTAATAGATTCACTACTTAAATAAGTATAGAGTGACTATTTTTTATTCTATAATTTAAATATACTTAAATCATAGCTAGTTAATTAATTTTGATATAATTACTAGTAGTTAGAAATTAATAAATTAATTGATTTATTAAAATATACTTTGTTTATAAATTAATTATTAAGTTTATTCAGTTATTATTAATTATAATTATTATATAATTAATTAATTGATTATTAAAATATGATTAATTAGTACATATTAATATTTAGTTTATATATTTTTGCATTATTGATTATTATTAATTATTATATAGTAATATATAAACTAAATATTAATATGTACTAATTATATATATATATAACTAAGTAGTCATGCTTGTGACGCATGTAACAATTAACACCTATATAATTTTATAACTTTTTTATTAAATCATTAATTAATTTATTGTAATATTATTAATTATTTGATTAATTATTACATAATTATTTGATTAAGTAATTATAATATATTTAACACATATAAAAATGTAATTGATTAATTAAAAATAATTAATAAAATAACTAATTAATTAATTTTAATGTCTATGATGATGATTAAAATATAATAAATTAATTGATTTATTAAAATATGATTTCTTTATAAATTAATTATTTATCATTAACTTTTGTTCAGTTATAATTAATTAATTATTAATTAATTGATTAATTAAATAAAATATAAATATTTAATTAAATAGTACGTATTAATATTAATTGTTAATTATTATTCATTATTATATACTAATATTCAAGACATATATGTGTATATATAACTTGTCACACATCTGACTTAATATTCACAGGCATAACTCCATGCATAACCGTGCATGTTTTTAGTGATTAAGATGGACCATTTTTAGAAATAGTTAAAGAAATATTACAAGAATAATATCAAGCTTTGGAATAAGTTACGAATTAAGATTCAAGCTTTATTATAAAATATTATTAATTATTAATTATTAGCAATTAATTATTTCTTATGTTTTTTTTTTTATTTTTCATTAATGTTGATTAATAAATGGGCATCTTCTTATTAATTCTTTCACAATATAATTTTATTTTTAATTTAGTTATAATTGTATTACTATTCATAAATGATTTTTATTAATTGTCAATTGTAAGCTTACAATTTTTCATCCATTATTAATTATTATTACTCATTATTGTTACTATATTATTAGGTGTCATATGTTAACATTAATTTTACATGCTATTAATAATCGTGCATTATTAATTGTTCATTCTAATTAAATATTATATATTAATATTAAATTTAAATATTAATTATAACCCTGTGTTACTATTTGTTAATTATTATTAAGTTTTTATATTAATATTATATATTAATATTAAGTATATATGCTAGCGACAACCCTGCATTATTAATTGCTAATTATTATGAAGTATTATATAATAATATAAGTTTATATAAATGACCATATAAATTAATTGTGTTATTTTTATTAATATTAATTATTAACTGATGAGTTAGCTAAAACCCATATTGGTTGTTACCCCGTGACTATTGAGTCACAACCGTTTATTTTATTTAATTTTTGCTTTTTCAAAGGCCTTTTTTAACTGTTATTTAATAAATAAATAGGAATTTTCTTGTTAATCTTTTCATAACATAATTTAATTAACATTTAATTGTTTATTTACTTATAATTGTATTATATTAATTCATAATTATTATTAATTGATTGTTATATATGAAACTTTCGTCTCCACTAACTTTATTTGTTATTAACTGTTGCGTTTTAAATAACTCTTGTATCTTCCACTAACTTTTATTATTGCTTCTGAATCAAAAACTAACACAAATATTATACAAAGTTGACAAAATCTACCAATAAATTTTGCTAATATCTATAACATTTATTGCAAATCTATCTACCTCATTAATAAATGATTCTGCATCTGCATTTTATTATTAATGTATTTTGTTATTAATTATTAAGCAGGTCAATGCAATTTCTTCTTCTTCTCCTTCTCCGAAACCTTCTTGTATTCTGATTCTTCCGGTTCCTCTCTTTCTTTCCCATCGACTTCTTCTCTTCTTCTTTTTTTCCCTTGGTTTGAGCTGTTAGTTTAAAAATGTAAATGATTTGTGTTTTTCAGATGAATTAAAGACAACCCATGTCAACTTTATGCTACTCAAAGAAATAACCTAAATTTGTCGATGATCATTTAAGTTGGACTGCATCGTATCATTTCTCAAAATAAAACATTTGTGACTTTGTCTTCATTCACCTCTGTTTCTTATTAACTTTGACATTTATATATTTTCCTAACCTCCTTTATGTTAGTTCTAACTATAATTTATATGTTTTCGATGTGTAGGTAAATATATAAATAGCACTTGTCAGTTTTCAACACTTGGTTAAGAGAAACTTATCAACCACTTTTGTGCGTGAATAAAAAAATTGTTAGAATCTTTAGTTATTTGTCGAATGAATATAGTTTTGCATGTTTCAATATCTTATTTGTATGAGATCTATTATTATGCCAACGATGTTGACAGGTAAATGCTGGCTTTTTAATGCATCTACACATAGTTACATCATGCAGATAGTGTTAATTTTCTTGATCAAGAAGGTAATTCTTTCCCGTTCTTATGTTTAGTTGAGATGTAATAATCATTTTTTAATTATTCTTGAGTTCTTCTGCTTACGATTCTTGGTAGATATGCATGTTTTGATGCCTTAATTGTTTATGTATCTTTTAGTATTATATATGTATGAAATATGAAAATTTATTTGTGCATTTTTTGAGCGTATAATTTTGTTGGTCACAACTGCATATTTATGTTATAATGTTTGTTCATATTTGTATCTTCCAATGTATTACAATATTTGGCACATGCAAAATATACATCCAGTTGACTATTACGCCTAAAGTAAAAAGTCGATCAAGCCGACCAAGGCCGCACCATATGTATTTCATATTGGTTTTTATGGTTTATTTGTTTCAGTTTCTCTTTTTCCCTTGATTCGACAATTTTCTTCTAATGTCTTCTAAGAGTTATTATACAGGAAAAGCGACTTTGCACCCTTTATTTTTGGTTCTAGCAAAACTAATACGAAGGAAGAAAAAAGGTCATTAATTAAATGTAATTTGCTCATGATTAATGTTGTAATTTGTTGATAATTAATGTTGGTAGATTTCAATGATGTTAATGCATAGGTTAATGCCCAGCCCATGTAGATTTTAAACATATCAAACTTTAGCAAGTTTTTTATCTTACTTTTTAAGCTTTTAAAATTTATTGATAACATTAATATAATTATCCGTAGCCCAATTTTTGACTTTTTTATTAGTGTAAAAGATCATAAATGATTTTTTAATTTTATGTTTCTCAATATGATAATATGTTGTGGTGACAAAACGAGATACATATATAATTTTATCCTTTTCCCTTTTTACATTTGAATGTTGTCAATTTTTTATAATTAAAACATGAATTAATTTTATTTTTAGGTGCTATCGAATTTAAATATAAAATTTTTAAATATATCATTAAACATTGATTCAAATTAAATTATTCGTGATTATGACTATTTAACTTCCTCGCGTTGTCTTCAATACACATAAAAAAGAGAGAGTTTTCAAGAGATATAAACAACTAGATATACGAACAAAGAAGGCAATGTGCCAAGTTGTATTATGTTTCCAATTTTGTGTTTATATTATGCATTCGTTTCTAATATTATTTTTAGCTTTATCTTATATTCGATGAGAATCCATCTTATCTCTCGTTGCAAGAAATTTGTTAGAAAAAAATTTGCCAATATTAAAATTTGCTATGTCAAATTCCATATGTTGATGTGAATAATAAATTTGTTTTCCTTATTTTAATATTAATTAACTTAGTATTGTGACTGACGTTTCTAATATTCAAATTTTTTACCCGTGACTGCCTTTCTAACATTTTTTTCAAAATTTTCAATAAATCACACCCGTGATTGAGGCGTGTTTTTAGTTATATATATAAATTCATTAAGCAAGCAACAAATCCATGGATATTTGAATCATTTATGAAAAATACATCACAATATAGATTTTCTAAATTATTTTATTTTTTCATTCCAAATATTTACCTTTTTAATTATAACTACATTATTCAATTGATTACAAAATTAATAATTGAATGATGATATAATTTTTTACTTTTTAATTAGATTTTTTATATTTGTATTTACTTTCTTTATTTTATCTATTTATAACAAATACATTACACTTTACATTTCCTACTTTTTAAAATTTTTTCATTCCAAAATTTTACAGCCTAATTTTAATAATTCAATTTTAATATTCTAACTTATATATTTTAAATATTTCTATCATAATTCCTTTCTTAATATACATTAAATTTTTTTAATATTTATAATTTGATCACAAAATTTTAAATTACGCAATTTTCATTTATACATTAAATAATATCACACGTTAGGACTTTTTCATTATCTTAATTAACTGAAATATTTAATTGATTACAACAAAATTTAACGTTTGTTTTAACTAAATTTAATTAACTTTTGTTTTGAGTCACGGGCATGACTTAAAAAGTCACAACCATGACTAATGATATTGGTTTTCTTACTTATATATTATAATATTTGTATTTACCTACATTAAATATTTATAATTTTATCACATCATTTTAAATTACGCAATATTAAGGTAACATATGACTTTTTTTACCTTAATTAACTATAATATTTAATTCATACCAAAACATTTTACTTCTTTTTAGTCACATAACTAATTTTACTATTTCATTTTTAACATTCTAACTTATATTTTTTAATAATTGTATAACGTGAATTATCATATTTCATTTTTTATTTTTCATTCTAAATGTTTACTAACTATTTTTAATAGTTCATTTTTAATATTCAAATTTATATATTCTTAATAATTCTATCATAATTCTTTTCTTATTATACATTTCAAAATTTAAAAATAATAATTTTATCAAAAAAATTAAAATTACACAATATTTATTTATTTTTAGCTTATTTTGTTTGAGTTTTTTAATTTATTATATATATTTTATACATTTATCAAATACATTACACTAACACTATACATTTCCTTAATTTTTAAATTTTTCATCCCAAATTTTTACTAACTAATTTTGCTTATTCATTTATAATATTCTAACATATATATTTTTAATATAACAAAATTTAACCTTTTTAATAAATTACATATTTTAAATATTTAAATATTTATAATTTGATTACGAATTTAAAAATTACCAGATATTTATTTATTTATTAAAATTATATAATAATATAACCTGTTAAAATAAATAATGGTAGAATTAAATTAAATAGATATTATATTAATGTGCACAGTACTGTATCTATCTTCTAGTAATACTAAAAGACATATCTTGAAAGGCCTGTTTACGTGGAGACAATCGGTCGCGCAAATCATAAAGTTTTTTTTTTGTTTTTTTTGCATAAAAGGGAAAGTATCAATTATGTAACAAAGCGGGGAAAGCTAATCCCAACGATATCTTCGAGGAGGATCGAGAGGCACCCGGGGGCGTTGTTACAAAAGTTGTAATGCCTAGATTAAAAGAAGCAGCAAAATTCGCTAACCAATCAGCACTCCGGTTGGTTTCCCTGTAAATATGTCGAGGGAGGATCGTCCAGTTGCGGGTGAGGAGTGCGGTAATGACAAGGATGAGGGAATTGGGCGAGGAAGCACGGGAGGCAAGGTCAGAAAAAGAGCTCAAAGCTGCTTGAGAGTCAATTTCTAGGATCACGGGGCGGTATCCTAGGTCCCTAGCGAGTTGTAGGCCAGAAAAAACTCCCCACAGCTCGGCAGTGAATGAAGAATACCATCCCAGGTTTTGAACAAAACTTCCAAGCCAGGCACCGAATTATAAAGTATTATTCAAGAACTTCAAGAGACAAAAGAGGCTAAAGCTAAACATACAATGATGACTAGTTGGTAAGGAGGCATTTGGAAGAACAGAATGACGTTTGATGTAAAAAGGATCATGCCTATCTGGAAGCCATAGTCGGGTGTGGTCTGGAGGGTGAGTTAAACCCTCGTTTCTTTCTCGCCATTGCTCTTGCTATCTTATCCCATGCCTTGCCAACCATTTTAACGAACTTGGAAATGATTCTCACTTTGACTCTGCCTCTCTTTGGAGGGACCATAACTGTCCCCTTTCGGGTCTCATCTTCTGGTTTCTGAGCAAAAGGCATAGCTTGTTTGCTGTACTGATACAGCATGCTTTTCAGAAAACCAAAAGGCTATTATATATCCTCAAGAAGAAGAAGAACTAATGGGAACATATATTATAATGTGGGTGAGGAAGCCACTCGTGTGATACTTGAAACCTTTTCTTCTTCTAGATTGACAAATACTGCTTACTAGGGGTCCACCGCCCGTTAGTGGCGGAAAATATCGGAAGCATAGGCTAATATTTCAAGTCCGTTTCCCATACATTACTCGCACTCGGCAACAGCAGACAAGTCATGATTAGGTATAGCCAACTCCCGCTCGTCTTCCATCTCCATGTCCCTCATCCTATTGACATGGAACATTTCCATGTAGACAATAGAATAGACACGCCTAACAGGTGACATTTTCTGATAGACCGGAACTCAAATCAAATGTGACCTCTCCGAACTGGTAATATAACACTGCAAGAAAAATATGAATTAGCGACGGAAACTTAACGATAGAAAATTTACCGATCAATCCAAATAATTGTCGGTAAATATACCGACAGTTATTTTATATCGTAGGTAATTCTGTAGGTAAATTTACCAATGGTATAATTTCGTCGGTAACGGTAAATTTACATACGGCTGTATCTCCGACGATTTTTTCCGTCGATAAATTCCATCGTTAAATAAGATTACCGACGGAATGTGTCTAAATTTTATCACTAATTTTCGTAGCTAAACTTCATTTTTCTTGTAGTGATATAGCTGATAACTCGTAAGAAAAAAAATTTCCTACGTAGTTGTTGGTTTAGAGTGAGTCCAGCATTTGTCACTAGTTTGGCTCGAGATTTGATTGAATTTAAGATAATATTATTTGATTTGTTCGGGTTATTTTAAAATAATTTTAATTTTAATATAGTTAGTTAAAATAATATTAGTTTTTTAAACTTATTAATTAACTAATTTTGTTTTAAACAATTAATCTAAGATACTATCATTTTAAAGGAGAGACTTTACATCGTCGAATCTTTTAGACCAACACTTCAATTTTAATTTTAATTTTAATTTTAGTTTTACTTACTATCTCTAGTTGTTAAACATTATGATAAAATTATTTAAAAAAATATAAGGTAACCACTTTTGCTTATACCTAATTTTAAGTAAAAATGACATTGATTTTTAAATTTAAGACAAATGATATTATGTCAACAAAATTTGTATAGAAATAGGGAATAGAGAAATAATGATAAAAGGCTTTGTATATTTTTGTGTATGTAATGATATAGACATCTATGTATTTAATCACGTTATGTGACTCTAACCGAGAAAATAAGATTAAGAAAATAATTACATGGCATTAATAGACATGATCCTGGCTAGGAGAAAACTAAGGCTAAATGTGGGATCCTGTCCTTTATTTGTTCAACAATCATACTTAATCGAAAACTCATAAGTTACCAAGTCATTTTTTCACTCAAATAACTTTTTATTTCACAAATAAAGTTGCTCAAAAGATTACTTCTATAGCCATCAATTAAATAAGCTTTATATTATGGACTATAATAGATAATGACATTCACTATAAGTTAGTAATAATAAGATTTAGCAGTATTGAATTAAACACCTGCATCATTCCACCATATAGACATTTCCATGTTTACATTAGCTACTTCTCTATATTATAATGCATTACAAATTGAAGGTTGAACTTTAAAAGTTGTTTGCAGAGTTAAAAAATTTATGCACATGTCTTATTCTTTTTCTCATATCAATTGTAGCAATATCTTCTTGTTGGGTAGGAATATCAACTCCAACATTGCCAACATCATCCTAAACATTGCAAAAATAACTTATGTTTCCAATTTAATAGCCTAGTTTGTCCTTTTTTTTTTTTTTTCTTATTATGATACTCTTCAAGCAAAGTTTTTATCTGTGATTTCATATCAGGGTTAACTTTCTTACAAAGTTTCACATCACATTTAATCCCAATTAAATGTTTCTTTGACGTGTTGATTCCCCCATCTTCCAATTGTGTGTTATAACATAAACAAATAGTATAGTTCCTTATAATAACAGTCAATGTCGCAAGAGCCTAAGTTGGATCATCAAATCTTTTTGAAAATGTTGAATTATCAATAGTACTTGACCTTTCTTCTATTTATCTATAAAAATTAATAGATATGTCAAAATTAAATTAATAATTTCATATCAAAAATAATTTTTTTATATGAAACACATAAAACAATATTAGTTTGAAAAATTAGTGTGTGTGTGTATATATATATATAATGTTGATGTCCAATACACCAATAAACTAATTACACTGTTTGGAACTTATAATGAGTTTAGGGTGTCCACATGTAACATCATTACTTAGTTATAAAACTTCAAAAGCTTGTTATATATATAATGTTGATGTCCCATAGTCCATTAAACTAATTACACTGTTTGGAACTTGTAATGAATTTAGGGTGTCCACATGTAACATCATTACTTAGTTATAAAACTTCCAAAGCTTGTTTTAAGAAGAATGACAATATACAAATACTTGAAAAAGTAAAATTCATAAAGCTAATATATTGGGAATGTTATTTCCATATTTATAACATGCTATAAGTTATGACTATAACATATCCAGATAAAAGTTTTTAATAATATATGGGAAATAATTTGAATGTTGACATATTAAAAAGTGAAATGTATATTATTGAGGAAATTGAAAAAAAGAATTATATATGGTATAGTGAAAGAATGCAACAGTTTCTTTTATCTTACATCTTTTTTTGGCAATACACAATTGTACATTTTTATTGTGAAAAATAAAAAGAAAAAATCATTAGTTAACCATTTACAATTTTGCATCATATGAAATATAACTGTTGAAAGTTGTCGTATGGCAATTTTCTAAATGGCCTAAAACTTAAGATTGAGGCTAGTAACTTCCCATTAAGATATAACTACTTAATCTGATATTATTAGAGAAATTATTAATATAGAAAAATGTCATCTGTTAATTAATGACATATTGATACTTGATGGACGTATCAGATTAAAAGAAAGGCACACATAAAATTGGTCATCTCTCTGTCCTATTATATATGTTTTAAGAACAACTTCAAACATCCATATGAAAATAACGTATAGAAAAAAGAAACGGAGAAGGGGAGAGAAACTAATTTTATTTTTCTATACAGATAAGGTATCATATCTTCTTCATTAAATCTAGGTATGTGAAAATTATTGATTTAAAAATCCTTTATAATGTGGAAAAATCAATTTCTCCTTATATATGGTAACAGAGAATGGTTTAGAAATCTATAATTTTTCCATTGTAAATCGTGAATAATGAGTGTTGAAGAATCTATCTACTGTCTTTTGCCTATATTTCGCTTATGAACTTTTATATGGTTGAAATCTTTGCACTTGTAACAGTATGAAGAAATCGTGTTTTTCTCACAATGTATGATTCCAGATGTACTCTTCTAGGCATTTAATATGTGATGTTTTGCCTCGTATGCATTTAATGTATGTTGTCGTTGTCCTTTGGTGTTTCTCTTACAATGTATGATTCACATATGCACTCTTCTAGCATTTATTATGTGTTGTTTTTTGTCTTATATGCATTTAATGTATGTCACTATGTTGTCTTCTGGCCTTATATGCATTTAACGTGCTGTATCAATATACGGATAAAAGTATAAAGCAAAAACAACAACCCCTCTCTTGTAAAAGTCATGTTTTAGATGTCGTTCTTTTCAACGTAAAATGCTTTTGAAGTGGTATCTACAGTATGAATTTGGTTTTTGCCAAAGCATTAATCAAAAGTCACCATATGAACTTGGTTTTTGCTAAAGTGTTTGATTTTTACAAAGTCGTTAATCCAAAATAACTTTTGGATTTATGTTTTCATCTTATGAATATATATTATTATTTTTTATATTTGACATTATGATTAAAATTAGTTTGTAACCACTTTACAAACTAATTTATCAAAATAAATGATGAAAATATCATGCATAAAATAGTCATTTATTCGTGACACTCATAAAATGCCAATTAGGCAAATTGATGAATAAATGACGTTCATTGATTATTAGAATATTAGGATTTGCCCAAAGGAAAATAATTTATTCTATGATCAATGAGTATGATTGAAGAAATTAAATTTCTTAAGTCAAATATATTTCGTTTATCCAAAGATGACATATGTGTTTGGCTAAAAATTTTAATTTCTTAATAATGATGAAAAATGGCATTTATTTATGATTGTGTGTTGTAGTATATACCCAAAGGTGTTCTATAATATACTCTGAGATTTGATTTGAATCTATCATATAATTAATTATGAATACCTATGTTTTATTTGCAGCAATTTCGCTTCATTCATAAGCTTCCTTTGTTACCATACTTAATGTTTTGAACTTCTCTAAATGGAACAATTTTCACTTAGGTGTGTTAGATCTTGACTTGGCACTTTTGGAAGAACAACCCGCTACTATTATTGATTTAAGACGTGAAGAAGAAAAGTCCAAATATAAAGCTTGGATATGGTCTAATAGATTGTGCCTTATGTTTATTCGAATGACTATAGTAAATAACATCAAGACTATTATTTCAAAAGCAGAAAATGCAAAAGAATACCTAAAATTTATGGAAGAACATCTTCATTCTGTAGACAAGTCACTTGTTAGTACACTAATGGCACAACTCACGACCATAAAGTTTGATAGGTCGCAAAGTATGCAAGAACATACCATTGAGATGACTAATATTGTAGCAAGATTGAAGACATTAGGTATGACTATAGATGGTTCCTTTCTGGTTCAATTTATTCTGAACTCACTGCCTCCTAAAAAGGCGCTTTTCAAATTAACTATAACACTATTAAGGACAAGTAGGATGTTAATGAATTGACTGGTAAGCTTATTCAAGAGGAAAATAGACTAAAGAACATGAGAAGTTATTCAGTCAACCTCACATTTCAAGGAGCTAGTAAAGCACCAAAGGTAAAAGCCAAAAGTTTTAAGAAAAAGAAAAGGCCGACTAAAGCATCTAGGCTGAAAAGAAAGGAACAAAATAATGATAGGTGTCGATTCTATAAGAAAGAAAGACACTATCAGAAAGATTGCCTTAAATGTAAGGCATGGTTAGAAAAGAAAGGTATATCTAAGACTTTTGTATGTTTCAAATCTAATTTAATTGATGTTCCTTATAATACTTGGTGGCTTGATTTTGGAGCTACTACTCATATATCCAATACAATGCAGGGATTCGTTACAATCCAAACCACAAGCCAAACTGAAAATTTCATGTATATGGGAAATCGGAATAAGGCTCTAATTGAAGGCATATGGACTTATCGTTTGGTCTTAGATAAAGGTTATTATTTAGAGTTATTAAAGACTCTTTGTCTACCTTCAATTTCTAGGAACCTCATTTCTATTTCAAAGTTGGATGATTGTGGTATTAATTTTACTGTTAAACATGGTTGTTTCAATTTATATAAGAATTCTAGACTTATTGGTTTTGATAGTCTTATTGATGGTTTATATAAATTGAAACTTGATGATCAATTTTTTGAATCTTTATTTAATGTGCATCAAAGTATTGGAATTAAGCGTAGTATGCTTAATGAAAGTTCGGCTTTTTGTGGCATCAACGTTTGGGTCATTTATCCAAAAGAAGATTAGAAAGACTAGTAAAGAATAAAATTCTACAAAATTTAGATTTTATTGATCTTGGTTTGTATGTGGATTGCATTAGAGGAAAGCAAACTAGACATAACAAGAAAGGAGTCATAAGAAGCACTTAACTTCTTTAAATTATACACACTAAGTGGACCTTTTGATACTTCATCTTTTGGTGGAGAAAAATATTTGATCACCTTTATTAATGATTTTTAACGTTATGGATATGTCTATTTGATTAAAGAAAAATTTGAAGCAGTGAATGCTTTAGAAGTATACATTAATGAGGTTGAAAGGAAATTAGACAAGAAAGTGAAAATTATAAGATCTGATAGAGGTGGTGAATATTATGAAAAATATGATGAAACAGGACAATGTCTAGGTCCATTTGCTAAACTTCTTGAAAGATATGACATATATGCATAATATACTATGTCATACACACCTCAACAAAATAGTGTGGCAAAAAGGCGTAATAAAACGTTGATGGATATGGTTAGGAGCATGATGAGTAATTCATAATTACCCAAATTCTTGTGGATGTATGCACTAAAAATAGCCATGTACCTGCTAAATAGGGTTTCTGGTAAGACAGTTTCCAAAACTCCTTTTAACTTATGGACAAATGGAAAACTTAATTTAAGGCACCTACATGTTTGAGGTTGCCCAACAGAAGCGAGAATTTATAATCCATATGAATGAAAGTTAGATTCTCGAACTATTAGTGGTTACTTTACTGGGTATCTAGAGAAATCTAAAGGATATATATTTTATTGTCCAAACCATAGTCCAAGAATAATGGAAATTGGTAATGCAAAATTTATTGAAAATAGTGAAGTTAGTGGGAGTGAGGAATAACGAACTGTGACATAAAGGAAGTAAAGATAAATGTTCCTTTATCTGTAAATGTTCCTTCATCCATTGTTGTTCCAAGTGTTGTTCCAATTGTTGAAGAACGTATTGACAACAATGAACAACATTTGAATGATGAAATATCCCTTGAAAAACTAACTCACACAAATCTGAAGCAAATGAGTCACAAGAAATACCTTTGAGAAGATCTCAAAGAACAAGGAAATCAATTATTTCAAGTGACAATGAAGTTTATTTGCAAGTGTCAGGTCGTGATATTGGCATTAATAATGATCTGGTTTCATTTTCACAAGCCATAGAATGTGCTGAGTCAGAAAAATGGATTGACGTCATGAAGGAAGTGTTAAAATGCATGAATGATAACAAAGTCTGGGATATCTTTGAATTGCCAAAAGGTTCCAAACGAAATGGGTGTAAATGGGTTTTCAAGACCAAACTTGACTCGAATGGCAATATCAAACGATATAAGGTTAGACTTGTTTCTAAAGGATATACTCAAAAGGATGTATTGATTATAAAGAGACATTTTCGCCTGTCTTAAACAAAGACTAGTTGCGTATTATTATGGCATTGGTAGTTCATTTTGATTTAGAGTTACACCAAATGGATGTGAAAAAAGCCTTTCTGAATGGATATCTTGAAAAGGAAGTTTATATGGATCAACCTGAAAGTTTTTCAATTGAAGGAAAATGTCATATGGTGTGTAAACTTAAGAAATTAATATATGGACTCAAATAGGCATCTAAGCAATGGTATATTAAGTTTAATGATACTATCACCTCTTTCGGTTTCGAAGAAAATATTGTTTATCGTTGTATATACCGAAAGATCAGTGGGAGCAAAATTTTATTTTTAGTCTTATACATTGATGATATCTTACTTGCGACTAATGATTTGGGTATGTTGCATGAGACAAAAGATTATCTATCAAAGAATTTTGAAATGAAAGATATGGGAGACGCATCCTATGTGATAGGAATTGAAATATTATGTGATAAATCACAAGGATTGTTGGGATTGTCTTAAAAAGCCTATATTTAAAAACTTTTAGAGAGATTTAATATGCATAAATGTTCTTCTAGAACTGTTCCGGTTTAAAAAGGAGATAAATTTAGTCTTATGCAATATTCACAAAATGATATAGAGCATAAACAAATGGAATTAATTCCTTATACTTCTGTTGTGGGAAGTCTAATATATACACAAACTTGTACAAGACCGGACATTAGTTTTGCAGTTGGAATGCTATGCAGGAATCAAAGTAACCCTGGAATTGATCATTAGAAAGCCGCAAAGAAAGTTTTAAGATATTTTCAAGGCATAAAGAATTACATGCTCATGTATAGAAGTTCTAATCACTTGAAAGCGATTAGATACTCAGATTCAGATTTTGCTGGATGCATTGACAGCAAAAAGTCAACTTATTGTTATTTGTTCTTTCTTGCCGAAGGAGTAATATCATGGAAAAGTACTAAATAATATGTCATTGCCTCATCCACCATAGAAGCAGAATTTGTGGCATGTTTTGAAGCCACAACACATACATTATGGCTACGAAACTTTATTTCAGGACTTGGGGTTGTCGACATCATTACTAAGCTGCTGAAAATTTATTGTTTTATGTAGCAGTTTTCTTCTCCAGAAAACGACAAATATTTAAGAGGTGCCAAATATATGAAGCTAAAGTATTTTGCTATTAAAGAGGAAGCTCAGAATCAGAGAGTGTCTATTGAACATGTTAGAAGATAACTCATGATAGCAGATCCGTTAACTAAATGCTTACAACCAAAGATATTTAAAGAACATGTACAAATAATGGGACTTAGTTGTCCTTTTGAATGATGTGTCTAATAAAGTTGACACTTTGAGCTCATTAATATGTTTATGATATACACCATTTATTGTTTTTAGTTATAATGTGCACATAATTATATTATGACATGTCATAATTTGAATTAACTAGAAGCATTACTATAGACCATGATGAAATCTATATGTCATTTATAGGTCTAGTATGATAAAACACCGGTGTTTATGGTATATGGAAGAGAGTATGTTATCTAATAAATATATAACCGCCATAACCCACATTTAGTGTTTTATCATATTTAGATAATTATGATATTTTTAAGGATAAGTTTTGGTGCTTAATTGTAAATGCATCGTACTTATGCATTACTTTTATCCAATTTTAGGCCAAATAGGAGATTGTTGGAAGTTGCTGTAAGGTAATTTTCCAAACAACTTAAAACTTAGGGATTGAGGCTAATAACTTCCTATTAAGATATAACTATTCAATATGATATTATTAGAAAAATTATTAATATAAAAAAATTTCATGAGTTAATTAATTAATAAGATATTGATACTTGATGGACGTATAAAGACACATAAAATTGGTCATCTCTTTACCCTATTATATAAGTTTTAAGAACAACTTCAAACATCCAAATGAAAACATCGCATAGAGGGAAAAAAAAGGGAGAAAGGGAGAGAAACTAATTTTATTTTTCTAAGCAAATAAGGTATCACGTCTTCTTCATCAAACCCAAGTATATGTAAATTATTGATTTCAAGATACTCTATAATTTAGAGAAAAACAATTTCTCCTTATAATAACCTTACAAATTTCGAAAGTCCCGTTTACATGCACACCATCAGCGATGCAAGTCATGAAGCACTTTTAAGAGACTAAGGGTGTGTTTGGTAAAGAGCTTATCAGCTCTTTTTTAGCTGGTCAACTCATTTTAGCTGGTTGACCAGCTAAAAAATATC
>JANVCQ010673194.1:0-15790 GCA_025531925.1 Erythroxylum plowmanianum | reverse complement strand
CTATACAATCCCAATCTATCCCATCCTATGCCAATTTTTACCATTTTACCCTTCTAGTAGAGGGTGGGATGTTACAGGACTTGCAAGTGATTCTATACCTAGGGTCTGGACACCGACGAGATCATCATCTAGGGTCATCACGCTCTTGTTGATTGTAGTCCAGACTCACCATAGATGAATGTCAAGCCAACATCGGGAATCGATGGGTGTGCATACTAGTTTGGTCGACTAGTGGCGACACACATGATTGTTTTGGTTTATTCTGAGATTTGTTTTCTGATAAGAATTGATTTATACATATGATGTTTTTCTTCTTTTATGTACAAGAATTGGAGCCTATATTCACCAGATGAGTAATTAATAGGCTAGGCATATATGAATCCTAACTAGTATACGTTGAGTCGTAGGCTAGGCCTATGTGTTTCTATGTGATTTATGTTCACTTCATAGGTTATTTGTACTGTCTTAGTGTGTATCGAGTTTTATTTACGATACATGTTTTTCCTACCTATTGAGTACATAGTGTAATCACCCCCTTAACTTTCCAACCATATAGGTTAATTTAGTGAGCTTGAAGTTTTGTGTGAATCATGCAATTTTTTGACATTTTCGGGACATTACTGTATGTAGGTAGTCTTTATTTTGTACTCATATTATGTAGTGGCTCATGAACTATTTTTATTATATTGGTTATGTTGATATGTTTTACAACTTTATAAGTTAACTCCTGACTGTCTTGTAGTTTGTAAAAGACCTTATGTATGAACTTTTGGTAGAATTTTAATGTGAATATAAAAGTGTGTTTAAAATTTTTTACAGGTGTTTGATTGTGTTTTGGGATTTTAAAAATATAGCCATTGTGCTGCCCAAATTTTTCAAAAAAAAAGAGTGATATTCAGTTAACCTTGCATAGTCTGGTTAAGGATATCATGAGTGTCCTTAGCCCAGGTATATGGTGGTTGTCATGTGTCTAATGTGTTATCGGGTCTTGATAGTATATGTGAGTAATTAGATTTTGTTTGTTTTGTTCTTTGTTTAGTTCCTAATTCTGCTGCAAATTTCTCTGTTAGTGATAATTCAATTCCTATATTTAATGGCACCAATTTTAAGTCATGGAAAGAGAATGTTTTGATTATTCTCGGAGTAATCCCCATCATCTCCATCGTTGCCCTCTGTAAACCCTAATTCCCAAATCCATGTCCCTAGCAAATCCTTATCGTCTTCTTTCGCAAACCCAAATTCCTAGAACACTAACTCCAACCTCTCAATCCTCGCCCCTATTCAGGTAGTAGAAGGTTTGAAAACTCAGAGTCAGTTGACTCATGGACCAACCAGCCCAAATGCTCCCTTAATCTCCCAGACCTGTGGAGCTTTGGTGGAAACATTTCAAAGAACTTGGAAATTGGTTGTAACTGACTCAATGGAGGAACCTTCTACTATCAAGGAGCTAGCTCTCTACCCCACAGAGATTAATGATGATCAAATTCTGGTTATCTCGCCACCTTAGTTACCATTAAAAGAAGCAACTAAATTTTGCATTATCTAATTGGATTCTTCATTGGTAAGTTCCCTACGTTTCTAGTCATTCATCGAGCACTCTCAAAATCTTGGTTAGCATGCGGTTTGTCTAAGATTCTGGTGTCTATCTCGAACAAGTTTTTATTTAAGTTTGAGTTTGAATGTGGTATGAATAAGGTGCTAGAGAAGGGCCCTTGGCATATCCAAGGGAAGTCATTGTCCTTACGCAAATGGGGCTTGAACGAGGAGGAACAGGAGGATATTAAGTATGCACCAGTCTAGATAAGGTTTCATAATATCCCCTACGAATATTGGAATAACGAGGGATTGAGTAGGATTGCTAGTGCAATTAGAAAACCTCTGCTCATGGACTCCCATACAACCCAAATGTCTAGGATCTTCTATGCTCGAATGTATGTCAAATTAGAATTGGAGAGGAGCTGGCCTTCATCCTTTCAATTGGCTACCTATAATGAAGAGGTACAAATGACATTTAGCGAGATTGAAATCGAATATGAATGGAAACTTGATAAGGCTCCATAGAAGAGAGCTTGGAAACCTACTGGTCATATGATTGAGACTGGGACTCAATAGGAATTGGACAAAGAGATTTGCTCCATTTCTATATGTAACACTTAGCAGAAGGAGGGAGATCAGGAGAAAACCTCAAAGACAGAACAAGTGGTACCTCAGGAGAACAACTTTGTTGAAAATCTAACTGAGCAAAGCAAAGACAAAAAAATGCAACAAACTTAGGATGATTCTAATGGAAACCTCGAAGGTGCTGACTATCTTGGTGTAAGCAAAGTAGGTAATTATAATACCTCTCTTAAATCTGATGTGATTCCTAATAATAATTCAAATGATCTTCAGAATCAGGGTTTATTGGAAGGGGCAGAGGGGGCTTTTACAATTCAGAAAAATAGAAAACTAGAAGAAAACAATAGCTGTAGGTCTTGTCTTGTGTTTAGAATTATAGACTTAAGTTTTTGGAATATAAAAGGTCTCAATAGATAAACAATTAACTTTCAAATCTTATCTTAGAATGATGTCGGTGTCTTTTATGTGTTTGATAGAGTCTAGGATCAAATCTTAGTTTCTTTTGAACAATATTTGCTCTTCTTTGTTTTGTAAATGGAATTTCTGTAGTAATCTAGATCAAGCTTCGTGTGCCAGGTGAGTGGTAGCTTGGAACCCTAATAAATTCTTGTGTGCCCCTCTTATTACTACTGATTAGATGATCCTTTTGGAGGTGACCCTTATAAATTATGCTTTTAGTTTCTTTGTTTTTTTTTCATTTATGGGGAGAATAATGCAAATCATAGGAAAACCCTTTGGTCAACCCTCTCCAATACTAAAACTTTTGTTGGAAATCAACCATGGCTTATAATTGGGGACTTTAATGCCAGTTTGCACATGAAGCTAAACCTCTTAGCTTTGTGGCTCTTAGTAGGATGAGAGACTTTAGGAAGTGTGTTAAGGAGTGTGATGTGTTTGACCTAAACTCTAGTGGCCCAAATTTTACATGGTCTAATAAGCAATATGGCGAATTCCACATAGCAAGGAAATTAGATAGAGCGCTTATCAATTCAGAGTGGAACTTTCTCAATCCTAATATTTTAGATCATTCTCTTGTAGTGATGAGGTCCTTGACAGTCCAAAAGAAGAGACCCACTCCTTTTAGGTTTTCAAATTTCCTAGTCTCTCAACCAAATTTTCTCCAGATAGTGGAAGATGCTTAGAACTCAAAGATCTGAGGGACCGCCATGTTTTGTGTCATGTCTAAGCTCAAACTAGTTAAAAATGCTCTCAAATCCCTCAACTCAAATCAGATTGATGATATTAATGTTCGAGTTAAGACTTGTCAAGCTACCCTTAATACCATCCTAATAGGCCTCTTCTAGTTGTTAAAGAATATGAGGCTATGACCAATTTGTTTCAGGCTTTAAATGATCAAGAATCTTTTTACAAACAATCTGCTCGTGTCAAGTGGCTTAGAGAGGGGGATAAGAACACCAAATTATTTCATAACTATGTCTTGTCAAATAGGAACAGAAACAATATCCACTCCGTGTTAGGAAGAAATGGCCATAACATTACTGACCTAGAAGAAATTCAGAAACATTTACTGAATTTCTTTCAAGAGTCTATTAGTACAAAGAAAGACCTAGCTTCTTTAAGTGAGTATATGACATCTCTTTTTCCTCACCCGATTCCTGAGCACCTTAGACTTAACCTTGTAGCAGAAGTTATTTCGCAGGAGATTAGGGAAGTCTTCTTTTCTTTCAACCTAAATAAGGCCCCAGGCTCAGATGGTTTTAATGACTTTTTCTCTAAATACTCTTGGCATATTATCGGGAATGATATCACTAGGGCAATCCAAGACTTTTTCAAACACGGGAGGCTCCTTAAAGAACTTAATTCAACTTTTATTTCCCTTATCCTAAAGACAAATCATCCATCCACTGTGTTAGATTATAGATCCATCTCCTGTTGTAACATGATTTATAAGGTGATCAGAAAAATCATATCCAACAGACTTAGAGAGATTCTACTCCTCATCAGCCCAAACCAGAGTGCTTTCATAAAAAAATCAATATATAGGGGACAACATTCTTTTAGCTAATGAAATCTTTAAGAACTACCATCTTTCAAATAAGCATACGAGGTGTGCTTTCAAAGTCGATTTGGCTAAAGCTTATGATTCTATTCAATGGGACTTCCTCCTCAAAGTGTTGCTAGTTGTAGGGTTCCCTCCTATGTTTATTAAGTGGATTAAAGAGTGTGTAACCTCACCTTCGTATTCTATCTTGATCAATGGGTCTCCCACTAAATTTTTCTGTTGGAAATCAGGTTTAAGACAAGGAGACCCTCTCTCTCCGTACTTGTTTATCATTTGTATGGAAGTGCTTTCTAGGACTTTAAATGATACAATAGCAGCCAATCCTGATTTTCAATTCCATTGCAGATGCAAAACTCTTAAACTGTGCCATCTTTTGTTTGCTGATGATTAGTTATTATTCTGCCATGCTGATCTTATTTTGATAAATACCTTGCTTACCTGCTTGCGAACTTTCTCCAATTTCTTCGAGTTGGATATGAATCATAACAAAAGTCAATTCTTCTTATCTCCTGATGTGGATCATTTAGCCCTTCAATTGGAAACCATTTCGGGGCTTAAAAGGGGTAATCTTCCTATTAGATATCTAGGTGTACCTCTTTTAATAGGTAGATTGACTAGGAGAGATTGTATCCCGCTGTTGGATAAAATTGATCCCAGAGTTCTCAAGTGGACTCACAAAGCCTTATCCTACACTGGTAGAATTCAATTGGTAATTCTCTGTCATTAAAGAAATTGAGTCTAAACTTAGGAACTTCTTATGGACTAGTAAGGTTGAGTCTAACACTCATTCAAATAGTAAGTGGAATGATCTTTGTAGACCTAAAATAGATGGTGGCATGGGGATTAAATATTTGTTTAAATGGAACAATGTCTTACTAGGAAAAAGGATTGGGTTTGTTCCCATAAATTTCACAAAAGATCATAATTTGAAACCTAAGCCGGGAAATGTCATGAATGCATGTATACCATGTGCATGTGCAACAAATCATCAATCATAGAGGCTATATGCTGTATATTCATACCGAGATCTAATTCAATACTCCTAACCCGTCCCAATGTACTAAAATACCCTTCCCATCAATGATGGGATGTTACAGGGTTTCTGTTTAATGATAAGGAAGCTTTATGGGTAAAGTGGGTTCACTCTATTATTCTTAGAAGGTCAAATTTTTGGAGTGCTCAACCGACTAATAATAGTTCTTGGAGTTTGAGGAAACTTATTCAGGTTAGAAATATTATTGGGAATCATTTTAGATTTAAAATGGGAAATGGACTTTCTACTGTCTTATGGCAGAACCCTTGGCAACCAAGAGGTATCCTCAAGGATTTTTCAACACCTAGCTATCAATGGGTCAGAACTTCCAATGATTGCAAAAGTAGCTGATATTATCAGAGACAATATGTGGTGCTGGCAAGGTCTCATAATTAAGATAATTCATACACTCGAGCCTTTAACATACCAATCGGATTGGTCCCAATCGGATAAACTAGAACGGACTACAAACCCCATAAGAATTTACACAAATAATTCAGCATACACCTTGATGCAACCACCTCTTCTGAAAGTACCTTGGCACCAATTAGTGTGGCACAAAGGGTACAACCCAAGGTATGCCCTTATCTTGTGGCTAGCTGTCCTTAATAAGTTACAGACAAAGGATCAGCTTAGTATACTTGTACCTTTAATCATTTCTCTCTATGCCACTTGTATAATGAGTCTACCAATCACCTCTTCTTTGAATATTCCTTCTCCAAATCAATGTGGTTACACTACCTCAGCCACTTTCAGCTAAACATTCCCAACCTCCAATCTCTTCTACTTCTGTTCAACCAACCTTAAGGCCACATAAACCTCTAATCTATTCTTCTTGCTGTTATTATGTATAACTTATGGTCCGAGAGAAACCTTAGAACCTTAAAAAATGCAGCCATGGAAGTGGGGAGCATTAATACTAAAGTGATCTTCCAAGTAATGGAACAGCTCAGCTTAAACATTGAGAGAAGGTAAATAGAGGTCACTGGCTTATTTTCTTGCTTCTTCTGTTATTTATTTTGTAGGTATGCCAAACAGTTTGGGAAAGTAAATTCTATGTCACTCATCAACAATCTTATTTGATGGGAGCATAAATGCAAGGCATGGATAAACACTACAGCTTTAACAAAACGAGAGGTAACTCACTCTTGGCAACAAGAGAGGCATAAGATGCAATACTGGCTGAACGTACAAAAACTTTGAAGATGTAAATGGTATCCCAAGCTACAAGGTCCACCCCTTAGGCACTTTCCCCATAAGAGAGCCACTACTAACTGACTGAGATGGAGTAATAAAAATTCTTGAATAATTGCTAATGTTTGAGATTTTTCTTTTGAAATAGTTGTGTCACTGGCAATATAGTCTTTCATATGGTCATTTTGGTTGCTGGACATATTTTAGTCTTGTTATTGGTTGCGAACAGTTTTAGAGCTCCTCATATTGTTTGTAAGTTATCCTCGATTGGGGCTAGAGATTGCCACCTTTGGTAATCTCTCGATGTACATAATTTTTATTTATTTATTTAGAAATTTACTAAATTACCAAAAAAATAAAATTAGATCTTCCTTACGAGTTGATCAACCTGACCCACTTATTGGTGAGAGTACCTCTGATCAAAAGAGGGAGATGGAAAAGTGGGAAAGGTCAAATCATATGAGCTTGATGATCATGAAACGTGCCATTCTAAAAGCTTTTCGGGGCATTATGTCTAATTAGATTACTATAGTTAAGAGTTTCCTTAAAGAACTTGAGAAAAGATTTGCCAAAAATGAAAAGGCTAAAACAAGTACACTTTTAGAAAAGCTCATCTCAATGAGTTATGTAGGAAAAGGAATCATAAGAGAGTACATTATGGAAATGTCTCACATTACTTCAAAATTGAAAGCACTTAAGTTGGAATTATTTGAAGACTTGCTAGTGCATCTAGTTTTGATACCTCTTCCAGTATAGTACAATCAATTCAAGGTAAGCTATGACTGTCAAAAGGAGACATGGTCTTTTATTGAGCTCATCTCACACTATTTCAAATAAGAGGAAAGGTTGAAGCTTGATAAGGTAGAAAGTGCTCACTTAGCCACAACTTCTAAGGACAAAAGGTACAAAAGGAAGAAAACTAAGGAAGTTATGGTTCCGGCAACACAAAAGAAACAATAAAGGGAAGAAAATCCAAATGTCTATTACTTATATGGAGCTGAAGGTCATGTAGAGAAGTAGTGTGTCAATTATCATGCATGGCGTGCAAAGAAAGGTATGCTTTTTATTTTGGTTTATTCTAAGGTTAATTTAATTTCAATACCTAGATACATACAGTGGTTAGATTATGGTGTAACAACTCACATCAGTGTTTCTATATAATGTTGCTTGAGTTGTAAAAAACCAAATGATGGTGAAAGATAAATCTATGTAGGTGACGGTAAGCTGGTGGAAGTTGAAGCAATATGTAAGTTTAGATTATTATTAAGAATTGTATTTATTTGGATTTAGTTGAGACTTTCTTTGTACCATATTTTAGACATAATTTCATTTATATTTCTACTTTAGACAAATCTAGTTATTGCTGTTCATTTAGAAATGGAATATTTAGTTTTTTTTCAAAATTCAAATTTCGTTGGTATCGGTTCCTTATCAAGTTACAATAATCTATATATGCTTGACACTAATGCTTCATTTAATGAAGCCTTGCATATGGGTACGCGAAGTTTAAAACACAAATTAACTGGTGAGAATTCTACCTCATTATTGCATAAGAGATTAGGTCACATCTCTGAAAGGAGAGTTGCGAGACTTGTGTCTACAGGAATTCTCGATCTTTTTGATTTTACAGATTTTGATACTTGTGTTAATTGCATTAATGGGAAACAAACAAATGTCAGGAGATTAGGTATCAATAGGCCTTCAAACGTCTTAGAACTTATCCATATGGATATTTGTGGGCCAATCCCTATGGTGTCTTGGAATGGTCAACCGTATTTTATAACGTTCATAGATGACTTCTTGTAATATGGCTACCTTAATCTTATCTAGAATAATTTATAGTCTTTGGACATGTTCAAAAACTTTAAGGCTAAAGTTAAGAATTAATTCAACATGTTGGGCCCCATTTTCGAAACCTAACTATCTGGAATATCATAATAATTGAGCATGGTTCCTTGTAGGGTTATTTCAATTTAATCTCCTTTACCATAGTTGGTTCATCTTCATTCTCCAATACTATAAGTGTTGGGCCCCGTTTCTACCCTCACAAGACACGTACCCGATGTCCTGCGTGACATCTAAACACGCATCCCACAAGGGTTGCGTGCTTACACCAGTTAGTCACCAAAACATGAATTGGCTTCTTCAGAAAAATGTTCCCCATTTTCTGATCTTTCTAATGACACCAAAATTGTTCAATTTGGTTTAGAAATCTGAAAGGTATACCTCAATCATTTTTGGACTATTATTATACTGAAATAGTACACTATACTCAACTTCAATCCCAAAATTGAAGGTCTTAAAGACTAAATTAAAATTCTATTTCATCAGATAATTTGTAGATCTATGACTCTAGTTTATTTTTAAGTAAGAATCATCTCATTCAGAGCTCTACAGATCAAGATATGATTAAAACACTGAGGTATATTCAGTAAAATAATCAATTAATGCTCTTCCAACTGATTCCCTCACTTTCTTTCCATCCATCTTTCTCAAATCAAAACTAAAGGATATAAATTTCTATCTAGAGATATAAAAATGTGTTAGGAATCTATTGGTTCAAAAATGATCTCATTTGGAGGTCGGATGACAAAGTATGGCCAAAAGAGTAAAACATGTTTAGAGATAGAAAAACCCTTCAGGTGCGATCGCGAGGAATGAAGGTGCGATCGCGAGAGTGACGGTGTGCTCACGAGGAAGACATGTGTGATTGCAAGGATGAAGGTGCGATCGTGAGAGTGCTTAGTGTGATCGCTAGGGTGCTTGGTGCGATCGCGTCTGAAGCTGTCCTGTATATACATCCTCTGCGACATCATTAACTTCAAATGATCATAACTTTTAACTTTGATATCCAAAAATTTCATACTACATACCGTTAGAAAGCTAGAAAGATAATATACAAATTTCAAGAAGTTAGAACACCAATTTAACCCTTATGAAAAACTTGAAAATTTTAATGTACAACTTGGAAAGTCATGAGTATAACCATTGTACTACCAACTTTACTTCATTAACTCTCTAATCTCTACTCATTTGACTCATCACTTACAACTAATTCTCATCATTCACAAAAATCCTATCTTTCTTTTCCATAACATCCCACTTATATATAACAATAATTCATGTTCAAAATTCATCATCTCAAGTTGTTAACTTCTTCAAGTATTCCTAATTTCAACTCAACATCATCCATACATGAACTCATGTTTCATTAACATCATAAGATAAGATTTTACAAAGCTTTAATGGCCTTTGAAGCCACTATACATTAATGTTCCAAATTACAAAAGATACTTGATCAAATAATACTTGAAATGTCATGACATCTTTGTGTTATAATAAACTAACCTAAAACACAAAAAGATGCAACTTTAGAATGACGCATTGACTCTTGATCTCTTTCTCATCACTTGAAGATGGGAAGGAATGGGGGTGAGCTTGAAGCTCACGGGTAACAAGTTTATAACAAGAAACAAGCAAAAACCCTTTGAAATATTTATTTCGATTGTAAAATTCACATTGAAATCCATGTAACACATATTTCCCAAATTCACAACTTATCAAGCAATTCATAAACATCATGAATCATAAATTCATCAAACTCATCACAAATCATAAGCATATAAGCACATTAAAATGGTTTGGGAGGTCCATAAACAGAACGAACTAACACATTCCCACAAAATGGTCCTATGTAGTCGTCAACAGAATGAACTAACACAATCCCACATAGTGGTTTTGTATAGTCATGAACATAAGGGAGTCTATAAAGGAGCTCCATGCCACTAACGAGCAGGCGGGAGAAGCCTTTAGTTGAAATGCACTTGGCATACAGAATGGACCAAACCAAACCTACATAGCATGTATTTCATAACTTGTAAACTTGTTGCCCAAAATGGCACTTTTTTTAAAAAGTGATTTCATAAACATAGTATCTTTTCAAGAATCATTTTCATATTTTTTTCATAAATCATCAACACAATATTCACATACCATACACATAGCACTTTCTCAAATCATTCAAAGAGCAATAATGCAATGTTCATAAAAATTGAAATCATTTAATGCTCTTAAATTTGAAAAGATAGTCATGGCTCATTACTCAATTATAAACATGTACCCACCTTGAATTCCTTGCTTAAGAATTTGCTCAAATGTGCCTCTCCACTTGCTCATTTTGTCTTTCTTGATTTCCTTCATCAATGGCAAAATTTCCCATTCAATAGGGTTACAAATTGGAGACCCACAAAGCAGATCCACTAAAATTAATTCTAGAATACTTAAACTCATGCATTTCCTAAGCTTCATGAACTAAAACTCTTTTAAAAATCCAAAAGATTAAAATCAAACTTACCTTGAATCTTCACCAAGTGAAGAGTTTCTTGACTCAAATGGAAGCTCTTCTCTTCCTCTTTCTTTTTCCCTTCTTGCACACCCCAAAATCTCTCTTAAAACTAAGAAAGATGGAACCCTAATTGTTTTTCCTTCTTTTCTCTCAAACCACCGAAACTCTCTTCTTTTTCTCTCTTGTTTTCACTTCTTCTCTTCTTCTCTCCCTTCAATCCTCTTTTTCTTCTTAAAAATCAAGACAACATTTCCCTTTTCCTATAATACCCTTAATGAGTGTGCAAAGTCCATTTTGCCCTTGCTTCATGCCTTATGGCTCTTTATCTTTAAGTGAACTACCAAAAATATCCTGATACAATCTTATTACCTTAACACTTTAATTCAGTTAACCTATGTCCTATAATCTTTCTAACATTAACATAATATTTAACTCCACAAAAATAATTCCACAAAGGCCTCATAATTAATTTAAATCATGCTTATTCATCAAGGAAAAATTCGAGGCCCAACACAAAAAAGGATTAAAAGCATCAGATTTGACCATGGTAGCGAGTACTACGGTAGATATAAAGGATTAGGTGACCAACGTCCAGGACCTTTTGATAAATTCCTAGAAGAATGTAGTATCGTCCACAGTACACTATGTTAGGTTTGCCTAACATGAATGATGTTACTGAAAGACAAATTAAAACACTTAAGGATATGGAAAGAAGTATGATTAGTCATTCCACCTTGCTACAATCACTCTGGGGATAAGCACTAAAGAGCACAACATATATATTCATCAGAGTTTCAACTAAAGCACTTGATAAGACCCATTATGAGCTTAGATAGGTAAGAAACCTAGTTTAAAGCACTTGCACATTTAGGGATGTCCAACTAAGGCAAAGCCTTATATGTCAAATGAAAAGAAACTGGACTCAAAGACTATCACTTATTACTTTATTTGATTTTCTGAAAGATCCAGGTGTTATAAGTTTTATGATCACATTACTAAGACAATTTTGAGACGGAAATGTTAATTATTTTAGGATGTTGAGTTTGCGAGGGGAGAAATGATTAAGGACTTTGTTTTTGAAGAGGAATATGTTCAAATTCCTCTAATTGCTATTGACAATGATTAGGGTCAGGTTTCCATTCCTGACATTGTTCAATAAGCAATTTCGGATTAAGGCAATGTCATGAAAACTCCTCCCTAAGTTTAACAACTTGTTCTAGAAGAATAAACTTTACAACCTTAAGAAACTATGCCATTAAGGAGATCCACTAGAGAGAGGAGAAGTGTAGTTTTAGATGATTATGTTGTATTTCTTTAAGAACATGAAGTTAACATTGGTATGGTGGAAGATGATCTAATCAACTTTCATTAAGTCATGGAAAGTTCTAACTCTCAAAAGTGGATTGATGCCATGAATGAAGAGGTAAAGTCCATGAAGGACAATGATGTTTGGGACCTTGTACCATCACCTAAAGATGCCAAACCTATTGGTTGCAAATAGATATTTAAGACCAAGAAAGATTCCAAAGGCAATGTAGAAAGGTACAAGGCTTGTCTTGTCACAAAGGGCTTTATATAGAAGGAAGGCATTGATTATAAAGATATTTTCTCTCCAGTTTCTTCAAAAGACTCTTTCAAGATAATAATGGCGTTAGTAACACATTTTGATCTTGAGTTACGTCAGATGGATGTTAAGACAATGTTTGTTAATGGTGTCATTGATGAGATGATGATTTATATGGTGTAGCCAAAAAACTTTATGTTCTTTATAGGAAAAGCAAATGGTTTGCAAACTTAAGAAATCCATCTATGGACTCAAGCAGGTATGTTGTCAATGGTATTACAAATTTCACCAAGTTGTTATCTTATTCAGTTTTGAGATGAAATTGGCTGATGATTGTATATCCCTAAGTCCAGTGGGAGTAAATACATTTTTTGGTTTTATATGTCTATAATATATTGCTTGCCACTATTGATATAGGCTTATTGCACGAAACCAAGAGATTTCAGTCAAAGAAAATTGAAATGAAAGATCTTGGTGATGCCTATTTTGTTTTAAGGATTTAGATACATCAAGAACGCTCTCGATGTATTCTTGTATTATCACAAAAGAGTTCTATCGAAAAGGTGTTTAAAACATTTGGCATGTAGGATTGTAAACTAAGTGATACCCTTATGTCTAAGGGAGATAAGTTCAGTTTAAGTCAACACCCTAAGAATGACTTTGAAGATAAGGAAATGCAAAAGATTCCTTATGCTTCGATTTTAGGAAGTTTAATGTATGCTTAAGTTTGTACGCTTCTGGATATTACGTACATTGTTGGAATGCTAGGGAGATATTTAAGTTATCCGGGATTGGATCATTGGAAAGCAGCTAAATGGGTCATGTGGTACTTATAGAGAATGAAAGATTATATGCTCACATATAGAAAATCATATAAACTGGAGATCATTGGTTATCCTGATTCTAATTTTTATGGATGTCAAGATAGTAAGAGATCTACTTCATATTATATCTACCTACTTGCTGGAGAAGTTATTTCCTAGAAAAGTGTTAAGCAGACACTTATAGCTTCTTCCACTATGACAACTGATTTTATAGTGTGTTATGAAGCATCTAACCATAAGAAATGGCTGCAAAACTTTATTATGAGGCTGCGCATTATAAACTCTATTGAAAGACCACTTAAGTTATTTTATGACAATAACTCGATAGTGCTATATTCCAATAACTATAGGAGCTCGACAAAGTCAAAGCACATCGACATCAAGTTCCTAACTATTAAAGAGAGAGTTTAAAGTGGACATTTGTCTATACAACACATTGGATCAAACTCTAAGATTGTGGATTTGCTTACGAAAGGAGTGCCACCCAAGATCTTTTATGAGCACACTGCTTATATGGGTGTTATATCTTTTCAGGATATATAGTTTATGTGGGAGTTTGTATTGTATATGCTTTTCATATTAGACATTTTTCAATATCATTTTGGATATAGTTTTTGGTTAATTTGTTCGAGGTTATTTTCAGCTTTAAGATATTTGGTCTATTTTGTCTCTGAACTTATTTAACATTGATCTCACTAAAGCATAAGGTTGGACCAGTTAGAAATAAGCATGCTAAGATCACATTGCTTATAATTTCCATGCTGCGCACCCATGCTTGGTCCATATCATTTGGTTATATCAACATATGTGACTAGTGATGAGTCTAGTTATGTTAAATGTATCAAAAGTCCTTTGATCCTATGCTGGTATGATTGATGGACCAGATTGTTTAGGGATGCATACAGTAATGATAGCAAAATTCTAAGTACTCATAAGGTTAATACACAATTTTATGGTAACACATGTAGCCCAAGTGGGAGATTATAAGGATTTTTAATCAAACATATGGGCTTATATATGTATAATTGTGTATAAAGGTTATCATGTAAAGTTGAACACAATTAATTAAAGCTGTCTAATTTCTTTATGGTATTTTGGGCTTTACGCATCTATTTTAAGTGTGAGCTTTATATATGTAGAGACTAGGTATGTAATTTCTAGTTTTATGATACGCCAAACTAGAAATTAAATTAGGTTTTACCCTAATAAACATGCTTATAATCCCCAAATTAAACGTATGCACAATTCCTTATGACATCCCATCATCATAGATAAAATAGAGAGTTAGGGGAAAACTCTTAAAAAATGCTACATTCTAATTTGGAAGACAAAACCGTAAGACTTTAATGCAAATTTCACGATGGATTCAAGTATGATTCTGTTTTATTTAATTCTTAATGATTTGATATGAATGGATCTAACTTTAAGGGGATTAAAATTCAACAATCAAAACCAAATTTGAACGATTGATATGTGAAAATTAAGGAACAAGTGGAGGCATGGATTTTAGACATGGGTCGTAATCGTGACTCTTTATGCATGATTGTGATATGGTGAATTAAATTGGGTGAGATTGTGTTCTAAAGAAATTAGTAAGTTAGAATGGGTAAAATATGGTGTTTAAGTGACCAATATGTTAGCTTACAAAAGTAAGCAGAAATATAATTAGCGTACATGTTATACGATTAAATACTAATATCAAATTTGGTTGAACAAAAATATAGTTTAATGTCTTATTTCCAAATTTGGAAATAAAGGACTAAGAAAAATGTGTTTCATGTAGATAAAGGAAAGGCACCAAACGCGTGAGTGTGCTTGGCAATAAGTTTGCAAAACGGTGAGTGTATTTTAATTGTGTCATTTGAATAACTTCTTTGCAAAAGAATTGATGACATGTGATTTAAAATTATGCATTCAATTTTTTGATAATGAAATTGAAAGAAATTTTAAAATTTGAACGTACATGGGTCGAAGGCAGTTTCATGATCATAGAGGCTCTAGACATGTCCCATTTGTTTTTGATTTCGAAATTGTATAAATTACTTTACAAAATGGTTTAAATTTTATGCCACAAGTTAAAGTACTTCGAAAAATGATTTCATTTCTAGCCTATGGTACACCATTAGGCTCTCTACATGATATTGTACCAGTCAGAGTATTCCAAATGTGCGTGGCAATGTCCAAGGGGCATCAGTTACTAACAGTGGGTGGTATTATGTCTGTCAATAGTACAGCCTAGTGAGTCGCCCTCTCCATGTATGGAGTATATAAAGTGCTAGCCAAAATTGCTACGGGTAAGCGATGAAGTGTTGGATCGGAAAAAGAAAGCATGCTATATTTGGAGAAACGATAGATTTCAAAACTTTTAAAAAATCATTTTTCCAGTGGAAGCAACACATCCAAATCATCATGCCAATCTATACATGATATGGTATAAGGATAATAAAAACATAAACAAGATGAAGAGTATAACCGACTCCTTGGCTACAGCTTTAAATCCTCACTGTGCTATCCTCTCCTTTTTCTTGTATCCAAATCCTTTGCTTTTAAATCTTTTCCTTTAGTAATCTATCTTCTTATTGTTGTTGTATCCTCAACCAATTTGATTTACGTCTTGTTCTTCAAGGACAACTAGGTTAACAAAATCCTTTGGTGGGAAAGGAGAAGAAATGTTTGGAGGAGATTTTCT
>JANVCQ010673059.1:0-15802 GCA_025531925.1 Erythroxylum plowmanianum | reverse complement strand
ATCTAAGCTTGCAGTTCTCAACATCGCTCTGGTTCTTTCCAACAGAGTTCTGTTCATCCACTCTGCTACTCCATTTTGTTGAGGAGTGTATGCCGTAGTGAACTTCCTTTTGATGCCTTCTTGCTTGCAGAATTCATCAAATTCTTTCCTAGTATATTCGCCTCCATTATCTGAACGCAAACACTTGATCTTCTTACCAGATTCGAGTTCCACCCGTGTTTCGTAAGATTTGAAAATTGAAAACACATATGCCTTCCTCTTGATAGAAAACACTTAACATCTCCTCGAATAATCATCAATGAAGGATACAAAGAAATTTGCTCCTCCTAGGGATGTAACTGGTGCTTGCCATACATCAGAGTGAATCAAGTCTAAAATTTCTTTGCTTCTGAACTTTGATGTGTTAAACTTCAATTGATGTTGCTTACTCACAATGCAATGCTCACATAAAGGTAGTGTTACCTTTGTGAGTCTTGGAAGTAGATTCTTCTCCGCAAGTATCTTCATTCCTTGTTCTGACATATGTCCAAGCTTTTTATGCCACATCATTGCAGATTTGTGGTCTGGACTAGTCACTGCAACAGATGCCTCTCCTTCTTGCAAAGTTACTCCCTTCAGTATGTACAACTTTGTAACAATCTTTTCTGCTTTCATAAATACTAGCACTCCTTTAATTACTTTCATGATCTTGTTTTGAATCTCAAATCTAAAATCGAGATCATCCAGTTGTCCTACAGACAACAAATTCTTCTTTAGGCCCTCCACATGTCGTATTTTTTCAATAGTATGAGTTGTCCCATCATACAGTTTTAGCTTGATGGTGCCAATACCAACGATCTTTAGAGCTTAATCATTACAGCTGCACACAGATCCCTTAGATACAGATTCATACTAATGGAATCATTCTCTTCGAGAGGTTATATGAAAAATAGATGCTGAATCGAGAAGCCATATATCAACAAATCTTCTCTTACCTCCAGTAGTCGTTGCTGCTTCACAGACCATTACAGCTCCATCATCTGGAGTATTTGCCGCATTTCCTTAAGGAATGGAATCTTTCTTATTCAGATTTCAAAAATCCTTCTTTAGGTGCCCTTTCTTGCTACAATTGTGGCACTTGAAATTCTTCTTACTCCTGGAATTTGATCTACCATAACTATGACTCCCACTTGAGCCACATTCCATTGATCTTCCTCTCATCATCACCAAGGCCTCCGCTTGTTACAAAGTTGCTAATCTGTCTTTCTTACTTTTGCACCGATTCTCTTCTTCCAGAATAGCAGCTGCAATATGTCGAAAACTACAGTGTATGTGTTGTTTGTTAAATTGATGATGAGTTAATCATACAAATCTGGTAGACTTTGGAGTAGAAGTTCTGCACATTCACTTATTTCTATTGTGTGCTCCAATGATGTGAGTTGGGAAAATGGAGTATTTAAAGTATTTAAGTGCTTCGTCACTGAAGTGGATTCCGATATGCGTAAAGTATATAGTTTCCTCTTCAGAAAAATTTTATTGTGGAGTGATTTGGCCTCGTACAATTTTGTGAGGTGATCTCATATTTCATTTGCAGTCTTCTTTTCCTCTATACTGGATAATACTCCATCAACTAAAGCTAGGTGAAGATTAGCTACAACATTCATGTCCATCTCGTTCCATTTTTCATCTGTAACTCCAGTTGGCCGTTCACTAATGGCCACCAGACAATTATCTTTCCTCAAGATTGTATTTATCTTCAACTTTCACAATGAGAAATTACTCCCATTGAACTTCTCAATCTTAAATTTTGTTGCCATTGCTTCTATCACGAACAGAATTTACCTCCCACTATTTCACGTAAATAGTATCGTATGCATGAATAGTATCATATATGAATAGTAACATACACGTGAATAGTGTCATATGTATGAATAGTGCCGTATGTGTGAATAGTACTATATACTTGAATTACAATAACTACACAGTTTAATACAAAATTAAATGAATGAACAGTTGTCACCTTTGAAGTTACTATTCATCAACTTTCACTGTGCTCATCAGAACTTCGAACGGATTATACCAAAAATGTGTCGTAATTTTTTGACCTCGCTCTGATACCACTTGTTGTGAAAATTGACCAAGTTAGAGCAAGTTCGCAATTAAATAGGACTGAGGGGAATAGTAAAGAACACACAAATTTTACGTAGAAAATCTCCAAATTAGGGTAAAAACTACGGGAAAGGATAGAAGACTTTTACTACTAAGAAAAACTAGAGAATTACAAGGAAAAACTAGACCCAAAAATATACAGAATATTTTTGTATCTCTTTTCTCTCTCACCTCACTCTCTCTTTTTCTCTTATGTTCGCTTGCCGCTCTTGGTTCATATCCTGCCTATTTGGCCAACCATACTTTTGGCATATTAGGCACCAAAAAATTGGTGCCTAACTTGCCTATCAAGTTTGACAGCCAACCAAGTTTGACATATTTAACGGGTGTGACAAGTTAATATTTACTGCATTAACGACTATCGTTAATATTATTAATTATTATATAGCTTGTATATATATAAGTAGTATAGTTTATATTAAGCCAAATAATTTTAATATACTTAAGTATTATTAATTTTGATATAATATAAACAAGTTTATACTTAAAAAAGTTGTCGAAAATAATATTTGGTCGATATGTGACTGTATTAATAATTAATGTAATCATTATGAATTATTATACAATTCATATAAGTGAATTTTTTTCGTCCTATTGAAACATAATTAATTTTGATATGATTAATAATTATCATAATATAATCAATTAATTATATTAAATATAAATATAATATTATTATTATACATATATAAAAGTCACAGGAGTGATGAGTCACACCCGTGACTTAAATGTAGTTGTAGTCATGAGCATGACTTAAATAAGTCACACACGTGACTCAATAATGGATGCGACTTATTTAAGTCACACCTGTGACTCCACTATATATATAATAATAAACAGTTTATATTAATTCAAATTATTTTAATACCGTGACTATATATAGTCACATAATTATTATGTTGAATTAACAGGATGAAATTAATTATATGAAATATAAATATAATAATGTTATTATACATATTTAGTATATAGCTAGTTGATTAAGTAGTCAATATTAATATTTGTTGCTTTAATAATTGTTGTTAATATTTATTATTATTATTATTATTATTATTATTATTATTATTATTATTATTATTATTATTATGTGTGTGTGTGTGTGTGTGTGTGTGTGTGTGTGTGTAATTAGTAGAAAAAAAGTCACGGGGGTAACTTAAATAATTCACACCCATGACTTAAGTCGAGTTGTACTCATGAGCGTGACTTCACGTAACTCGACTATATATATAATAACAAAAGTTTATATTAATTTGAATTATTTTAATACCGTTACTATATATAGTCAAATAATTTTATTATTTTTATTTTTATTTTTATTTTATCCTATAAATAATAATAATAACAATAATAATAAAATTATGTATATATAATAATAAATAGAATAAAATATATATAATAGTCACTGTTGCGAAAATAAGTCACAGGCGTGACTCATATAAGTAATATATATATATATAATGTAAATGTTATTTTTATGTTTTTTTTACAACTGTAACTTCATTATATATATTTATATATTTATGTAAATATTTAATATATATAATTTTAACACGAATAAAATTAACTTGTATATAAAAAAGTTTATATTAATTTAGGTTATTTTAATTAGTTTAAATATAATTAATTTTGATATCATTAATAGTTATTATAAAATAATTAACAATGACGAGCAAGAATAAGAATACAGTCTTTCATGGGTGTGAGACATTAAGTCACACCTGTGACATTGTCCTGTGTTTTTTTATTGTTTTTCTAATTAACCACGTATATATAAAAACTATATAATAATATTGACTACTTAATCAAGTAAATAATTAATAATATACTAATGATGATAAAAAATAATTGTATTTATTAATTGATTATATTATAATAAATATTAATCATATCATACATCTTGCGAAAAATATAAATCACACTTGTTGCTGTTGAAAAAAAATCAAAATTGTGACTTAACAGTCATAGCCGTGAAAAAAATCTGATAAGAATGAAAAGTTAGAAAAAAAGAAAATATACATAAAGTAAAGAAAATGTTTTCTTATTCTTTTGATATGTTGAGATCTTATGGAAGTTTTAATTTTAGGATTTGCATGAGTTTGATAAAAACAATAAACGGTTACGACGCAAGTAATAAAAAATTATTAACGACCATGAATTAACAAGAAGAAAACCATCATATGGATATCATAATTATATCTAGAATTATATGATGGTCAGAATATTGAGTTTAAGATAATACCAAATAAAAGCACAAAAGGTACACAAGTCATATGATCATTTTGTTCTAACAAAAATAGATCATGAAAATTTAGGTTTTTTGTTACTGCAATCCTCATTTGTATTTGAGTGCGGTATGGATTCGGTATTGTTGATGATCATATCTGCATTGGACTGCGGACTGGGTTCAATATAGCTTAATCTTTTATGAAGGCATTGTCTGACTGATGAAGAAGATTTAGCAATATGTTTTAAAGATATAAAAATTCAAAGTATATTAGGTACAGAATGTATAAGGTGACATGAATCTTTTTCTAAATGCTAGATAGATAAATAATAGATGATAATATAATGAATGTAAAAAAGAGTTTTACATAGTTAGGTAAAGATGAAAATGGTAAAACTAAGTGAATAAATAGTGAGAAATAACAAATACCTGAAATAGGCTGAGGTGTAATTTTAGCACTGTTATGTTGATCATGAGTTGAAATTTGGTCATCTTCTGCGGGTGAAGTCGAAGCCTTTTGCAGTTCATCATCATCAATTTCACAGTAATACATAATAGTAAATCGCTATATTGCATCTGATGACTAAATGTTTACTGGTTTAACATGAAGAAGAAATGTTTTGCTTCTTAATTCTACGTACACTTTTTCTAGGGGAACTTCCATGTTCTTATTATGGGAATGCAAAAATGTCAATTGTTAGTGATATAGCCATATAAAGATAATTGTTCTCATATTAAATTGCACAGGTAAAAAATTTATATGAAAAAATATAACCTCATTGTAAACAACGGGAAAATTGAAAAGTTTTTTAGCTAGCTCGCCAACAATAGAAGTCATGATAGTGCCTATTTCATCGGTCAAATCCACGTCATGTCGGCATCTATATCAAAAGTTAGAATGGAAGAAAAAAAAAGGACATTATATTTAAAGTTAGATATATTTTAATTAAAAAATGATATTCAATGAACCTGTAAATTCATAGGTACGAAGAGAACAAAGGATGGAGGAAAAATTTGTTGGAGGAAAAAAAAATGGACATTAAAATTATAAGGTATCAACGGCGTGAAAAATTGCAATGTTGTGAAGGCATGACGAAAAACGACTGTGACATTAGAGAATGTGTCATCCGTGAAGAAAAGTCATGCCTGTGAAGAAACAGGTTGTGGGTCACCGGTGTGACTTGTTAAGTCACACACATGAGGAAGAAAGCGTCACGGGTGTGACTGGAAGTTTAAAAAAAAGTCACAGGTGTGACTTCTAAAGTCACACTCGTGTCATTCAATTAAAAAAGTCACGGGTGTGAGTTGATATGTCACACCCGTGGGTTAGTAAAAAAGTCATGCATGTGACTTAACAAGTTACATGCATGATATCCAAGTAAAAAAGTCAAGAGTATAACTTGTTATGTTACACCAGAAACATCCAAGTAAAAACATTAAAAATTCAAAATCCAGAAGGAAAAAGCAGTAAATTGAGGTGAGAACAGATAAGCAAACTTAGGTTCAGCAGTAAGTTTTTATCTGCAAGAATTACAAGTGAATGGAACTCCATAGATAGCAGTTGTAGAACGAAAACATTTCTTACATGCCATATACCAATATTTTTGCAAGATGTGATGGAAGGAAATTTTAGCTTTAATCCATGATATCTACAAATAATCCATAATAAGATTTCCATAAAAAATGAATACAAAATATTTCAAAAGAATATATAGATGCAGTTACGTTGCTAGTAGAGTTCAAGAACATGATTTTGGTGATTTTCTGACGAGATCTGAAGGATATATTAGGATTATATCTCATGTAGGATCGTTCGCTAATAAGGTTTTTAATTTCTTTACTATTTCTTCATGCCCTATACTTAATACTTATAAATACAAAAGCATAAAAATTTTATAAATTTCTATATAATTTTATTGATAGTTGAAGTAAAGATATATAATTTAATTGATTCTTGGAGCAAAGATGTTGGAGTAAAGATAATGCATACCAAATTTTAAGATCAACAACTACTTGCATTAGTGGATCAACAAGAATTACTGAGTCGAACTAGGCTGATAATGCAATACCTAAAATTTTGAATCAAAACTATAAAATAAAATAAAAAGATAAATAATAAAATGTAATATTACGATGAAGGAAAAAATACCGTTATAGAAGTTCATTTTCAATCTCCTACGGACAATTATTGGATAAGAGTGCAAGGATTTAGTAATTTGTTGGCCCTCGTTGATAACAAAAGAGTTCCACATCGACAGTATAATCGTTTGTTGTCTAATAAAGAAAGAAATGTGAAAAGAAAGAATTGATTTCAGTTTCATGCAAAATATAAAGAATAAAAAAGAATAAAAATTACTCTTTGTTGGCGACAACAAATTTTTTGCACAGTTGAATTTCTTCCATCTCTGTTCATTTCTTTTTTTATCTAAGACTTCAACAACCACAACCAAAATATCGATTACGTGTTAAAAAGAAATATAATTGGATATAATAGCCAAAAATTGTGAATAATGTATATAGAAATAGCTTAAGGGTCTAACCAACTAATTTTTGCTTGTCGTTTATATAGTTGATAAGATCGGCAAAAGGTATATAGTTAAATTTCATAGGGATGATGGTATCAGCATTCGGTACAGATTCAACGACAACGCGGCTTGTAATTATCCATTGTATTTTCAAATCTTCAGTTTGATATTGAGCGGGAATTGGCTTCACAATGGCATTAGAAATAATATATTTCTTACATGGTTGCAAAATGTTGCTCATGAATGTCATTGTTGAATATAATACCTTCAACTTGTGATCCCTATTAATAATAAAGAAATTATTAAAAATTAAGTAAAAAAACATGTTAAATGAAGAAAGTGTACTTGTTAAACCTCATAATCAAAAAAGATAAACTTTTGTCTTTTTGATGGTGTACTAGGAGAAGCAACGACATGTTTTTCTTGAACGATAATTTCGCAAGACCACCATTAAGTGCCAGGTAAAATATCCTTAATCAATAAATGGTTTTCCATCTTGGAACAATTCGTTTTAGTCAGGAGAAACAATGTTTTTATATAAAATAAAATTATATATTAAGTTGAAAAGAAACAATTAACATAGCTCTTGACAACTTTATCTTTTATAACTTGACTAATTGAAAATTTTCATGAAACACAATATTTCTTATTTTTTGATCAAACTTTGGAGATTCAAAAGTTCCTGGAATAATCAGAACTTTAACTGATTTAGGAGTTCGAGCTCTTGATAGAGCCACATATAGTTGTCCATGTGAGAATACAGGTTGACGGAGATAAATTCCTATATGATTAAGTGTTTGACCTTGGGATTTGTTTATGGTCATTGCAAAACACAAACGAAAAGGGAACTGTGTTTTGACGAAAGGAATTCCATTTTTTTCATTTTCTGAAGATTGCAAGGGAATTTTTAAGTATAAAAATCAATTTTCCTTTGTGAGGTCCAAACATTTGTATGATCTTTTAATTGTCTACATATTAATCTTGTCCCATTACAAAGTCCCTCAGTTGGATTCAAATTTCTGAATAGCATAATTGGGGAGCTTTCTTTGAGTAAAAGTTTGTGTGGAGGTAGGCCTTTAGGATTTAAAGAATTGAGAAAATCTTCATAATCAGCTTAATGTCTTCGGTCAACCGTTTTTATCAATACTCACATATGAATGCATATCTCCTGACAATTTATGAATCATCATGTCATTAATTGCGTCAATAGAATTGTTCATTGGATATAGTACGCATATGTTTATCATCTAATATAGGGCCAAAGATGTGAATTTCGAAGGCTCGAGTCAATCAGTTGTTGTTTTGTAGCTTGATCAATAACTGGTAAAGTTTGACAAAAACCACCAACAAAAACAATAATTTTTCCTCCAAAAGATTGATTACAATCCATGATATCTTGAAGTAAATCATGGAATGCTTCAATGGCTTCTCGTTTTGCCATAGAAGCTTCAACCCATAAAATAAGACTAGATTTAAATATCAATTTTGCAATACTGCTTTGTTTGCTTATTTGACAAACTTTTTCCTTAGATAAATCAAGCGAGAATTTAAATCTTGAGTGAGCTGTTCTACCACCTGGAAGGACTGATACTGCAACACCTGATGTAGCAACAATAATTTTAATATGTCCCTGTGACCATAAATTTGCAAGGAGAGCTTGGTATAAGAAAGTTTTTTCGATTCCGCCAGGATTATCAATAAAAAAATTGCCACCACTTGAAGTCAAAACTGAATCCATAATTAAATCAAATATGTACTTTTGCTCATTATTCAACCTTGATTGTAATAATAAGTCTTCTAGATCAATTTGTACATTGATCTCGCTTTGTATTTCCTTTGTTTTATGTTGATGATAATCAACATGAGATTGATGATCAGTGAAATGATAATCGGTCAAACTTTTTCCCATTTGCTCTAGAGATTTATTGATATCTTGAAGGGCCATTTTTGTAATGTCATCAGATGTGTACATACTAGAGGAAGAAGAAGCATACTAGTAGTCAGAACAAGGGTTGTCCTTGAATGTTTCCTAGAGCTGCTTAGGATTTGTCGGCGAACAATAAAACAAGAACATAACAAATAAAAGTCTGAGGGATGTTGGCATCTAAAACACAATAGCTTCCTCAAATGTTTGTTCTATATTAGAGTTAGATGCTAGCAATCCTAATTGTAGTGTAACCTCCCTAAAGTAGCTCCTCTTGTCACCGTCAACAGTTAACAAGTTATCAAATGATATTGGTCTTTTAACATGTGTGAGTAATAACCTCAAGTAATACCTTTCGCCTTCTCTAGGGTCAACTGTAACCATTCTTCCTATTACTTTTCTTCGACTTCTTTCCGACCATGTTTTTGTTTTTTAATTCCAAACAAAATGTTCAAGAAAATCTTTATACGGACATTTCATCTCTTCTGCCTTTTTATTTGTCAAATTCATCTTGAAAAATTTAGTTAGCATTGTTTTCAAGAAGTCGACATTTCTCAATAAATAAAACAAATCAGCATTTTTGTCAAAGGAAATGAACTATTTATCTGGGAGGTGAAATTATAGTATATAAACTGATGGATTCATCTTTGCTAGACAGAATTCATATATACGTCATAAAACTTCAGGAGGTGAAATCCAACGATCTTCTTGGAAATTACTGATTTCATCAATACCAGCTGCATTGTCTTGATCGATAATGCTAAAGTTGACAAGGTCATGCCCTTAAAGACATATTTGTATAAGTACTTAACAAGTTTCACAGTTGAACGTATTTCAACATTTATGTGACAATCAAGTAAGTATCAAAAGGTACATATTATAAGGAACAACCCACCTATTATTAACCTCAAGTCTGCAAATTTTTTCTTTCCTTCCATTATCTATTCGTCTATAGTATGGATAACTGTCCTCACAATGAATAGTAAAAGGAGAAAAAAAATATGGGGATGATGATATTTGTATACACCATTTCTCATGCAAGGATAATTTTTGTTCATAAAACCATAATGACCATGAATCATATGTTTAATGACAAGAGAATATAACTGCGAATTTTGATCAGGATTAGGTATTTCAACAGATATGATCTAATCGTAAGAATCTAGATTTAGCAATTTAAAATGTTGCTTAAGTATTAGCAATAAATGAGCATAAGGGAATCCACGCTTTTGAAATTCAATAACATAAACAAATGCAGCAACATCTCCAAAGATTTGTTTTTTGATTAACTCATTTTTTAGAATTTCAAATTTAACTCTAAATACTTTAGCTAATAAATTTGGTCTATCTTGCGCTTTTTCATGAAATTTAAGATTGTCTCGTATTTCTCTCCACGTAGGATTGCAAGTCATAGTAAGGAAAATATCTGGTTTACCATATTTTGCACTAGAACCATTGCATCAAGATAACATCGCTTCATGTCTCTTAAACCACCGATAAATTAAGTTGGGAGAACTACTTGACGGCCAATTCTAGAATCTTCTATTTGACCAACGTTAATGCTATCCAAAAGACCCTACAAAATTTCTGCCCGTACCTCATTTTGTTTTTTCTATGGAAATCAAGACAGGATGTTTCAATTTTTATATAAGTATCAACAACAAATTGTTGAAGCAGTTTTAAGCTATGGAGTAATATGGATTCATCGTTTTCTCTCATTAGGAGTCGATAGCAATAATATTCTCTAGTAAACACCAAACCATCTTCACAATTTCCTTCTTCATCAACTAGTAGTAAAGAAAATAAATTTGATAAATAAAACTGTAGAATTAAATAATATTTCGAAAATGACAAAATAAAAAGACAAACTTGCCTGTGTTTTTTGAAGCGAATAATTCAGATGGATTAGTAAAGGAGTCGAAATGAACATCACTCCATTCATTTGAAACACTGCTTGTATTTCTTTGTGCAATCAACTGCTTAATGCCACAATGCCATCCAGATTCACTGTGAGGAAATAAAAGTGGATATTGAGGCGGGTCATAACAGGCATAATAAGATTGAATTCTATAACTTGTACCAGAGTGAGCATAGACTTGGATGTGAGGACAATTTGTTCATCATTAATTTCAGTCCATATAGCAGCCATTTGTGATGCAGTAGGAAGATTATAAACACGTTGATCAAGGCTGGGATAACATCTCAGAACTATTCATGATTCTCAAGTCATGGAATGTCTATAAGACTTCGAAAGAACTTGGCGTAAGGGTTATCTTGCAAAACTGTCATAATCAATTTTAGTGTACTCTCACGAAGTTTATCACAACTGTCAATCCTTCTTTTTAGTTCTTCGTCAGTATCAAAGAAATATAATTGGATTCCAGATACCTTATTGGTTGTTGACACTAAACTGTCTAGGAAATGATAAACTTTTCCTTAAACATGAAATGTCTAAACTCCTTTCTTGTTTTTTGTTCGTTTATGATCATTTCTAGCTCCATAAGAAGTAAAAGCTACATTATTATTGTATGTACGAACATTCTTTCTGAAATGTTTTAATTCTTTGTCATCAGCAAAAAACAACCGTCTCAAACCATAAGGCATTGGAGGAGCAACAATGGAAATTTGTCTCGACGAACAAAAAAAATGATGGAGGTTCAAGATGAAATTATCTTGCATGACAATGTTCACAATTTGGAACAAAACGAAGCTGTTGAGACTCGACAGGTAAATTTTGCAAAGTTGCTAACTTTGAGAAAGAGCAACAATGATTTATCCCTTAAGACATATAAAAATAAGATGGTCACTTTATGGAGTAGTCATATTAAAAATAGTCAAAATATAGGTTAAAAAATTATACCTTGAGTAGTATGATTTACATTAAAATTGGAAGATTGATTTTGTATTTGTTCAGTAGAGGATTGATGAATGAGAAGTTGACTGCTGGAAGGTTCGCTATAAATGAAAGAATAGCTATCTTGATCAGTAATTGTTTGATGAAGTGCAAGTAAAGTAGCGCTTCTCTTTTTTGTAGCTCGAGTTTCTCGACATCATCGCAACAATTCTTGTTTTTTTATCTTCTACCATTTCAGCATACTTTTGACGCCTTTTGGCATTTCTATTCATATTTGAATGCCTGAATGATGCAGACAACATTGACGTTTTAGATGTATCAATTGATAATAATTATTCAAAATATCAAAATATTTGTAGTAACAATATTAGTGAAACATATATATAATTAATATAATTTAATATATACTATAAATATGATTCAACAAGATATGTATAAAAAAGTATATATTATATTCATAAATGTTGGGTATAATTAGAAAATGTGAAGATATTACAGGTAAGAAAAATGAAGCAATAATATCACCTTTATTTATGAACATAAGACAATACACATAGCAAATCATAGATTTAATTAAGAGCTTATCATGAAATACTAACATCTGTATTTGTTAATATAAAAAAAATCTAACAAGGATTCATTTGTCAAATAAGGTTAACAATACATTTAACAAAAACCTAACAAACTATATATTTAACATGTAAGGTTTTCTAAATATTTTATTGATTAAATTTGAAAAGTTTGCAAATTAATATGGGCTGAATATAGCATAAGATAAATAAAGGATCAGGAGATATATATAAAAAAATTAATTGACGGCAATATGATGTAACTAAATACAACAATAACGTAAAATTGTATATGTAAGTCATGAAATATGGAAAGATAAACAAGAAACTAATTATCATATTAATGAAAAGGAATATGTCATGAACAAGTATACCAGCATATTATATAATACATTTTTGTGACATAATTAAACATACCTGAATAGTGTAAGACTCAACTAGGCAATAAGAAGAAAACCTAAAAAAATCGAAGGTTAAATATGGTCAGGGAAACAATTTGAGAAAATTGAAAAGGCTAATTGCAAATATGAAATGATATTTATAAAAATGAAAACTAATTATTTATCATGTATTTTGTAAAGACACAACATATACAAAATATTGAACAATCCTAATGTTTGTTAGGTAAAATCCATCATTTATAATTTCTTAATAAAATAAAAGTTTATTTTGTTTTCAATTTTAGTTAACTATAATTAGATTATAATTGATTAAAATGATGAACTTATATACATTTTCTCATTATAATTTAATTTTGTTTATATATAATTAACCGAAATTAAAATATAATTAACAAATTAATAAATTTTAAAATTATTTATCTATTAATCAAATAAAAATAAATAAAATGTGACTATTTATTGTCAGTTATTGTTAACTTAATTAATTATAGGAGTTTTTAATCATGGATTACACTCGCGACTGTAAAAATATGATTTAAATTAAAATCAAGAAAATAATATATTAAATATTGATAAAATATTTTAAACCAAAATAAAAATGGAATTATTAAATATTGGAAAAAGATTGCAGTCATGGGTGTGATTTAAATAAGTCACACCTGTGACTAAGGTGTATTTAAGTGAATAAGATAATTTGAGATTTTGTGCATTGTCATTCATTTGAAACATTCATTAAATCCTTTAAAAAAAATTTCACTCTGAAAATTAACCTATTTCAAATTTATTTAATTAATTACAAAATTAATAATTGAATGATGATTAATTTTTTAATTTTTTGATATATTTTATGCATTTTTAAAAAATTACACTTTAAATTTCGCACCTTTTCAAATATTTTAATTTCAAAATGCTGCAATCTAATTTTGATTTTCATTTCTAATATTCGAACTTGTACATCTTTTAACATCTATATAATGATTCGTTTCTTAATATAAATTTAAAATTTTGTAATCTAGTTTTAATTAATTATTGTAATATTCTAATTTACATATTTGTAATATTTGTATCATAATTCCTTTTTGACTATACATTTTAATATTTAAACACTAATGGTTCACAATATTCATTTATAAGTAGGCATTTTTGACATAAAAAAAGTAAACAGAAATACTATTAATAAACAAAAGTTAAGAAATAAAATGTTATTAATAAACAAAAGTTAAGAAATAAAATGTTATTATTTAGATTATTGTTAACTTAATTAAGTTTCGGAATGGTGAATGCAAATAGTTAATTTAAGTTGAAATAAGAAAAGAATCTGCCAACTTTTGTTAAAAAAATTTAGTCATGGTGTGACTTATTTAAGTCACAACATGATTGCAAATCACGGGTGTGATTTTTGATAACATTTTTTATGTCTATATTTATTTTCTATATTTTTTCCATTTGCACTTTACATTTTCAACATTTTAAAATTTTTCATTCCAAAATTAGGCAATAATTAAATGATATAAGCTATATAAAGAGAATGAATAAAAAATGTACACTTGTGACTTATCAATCACAGGCGTGAATGCATAATATAATATATCATTAACAATTTAAAATTGAGAAATTTAATAACTATAATAAATTAAAATTAACAAATTTATTAAGTATAATTAATAATCATTAATATTAAATATCAGTATTATCGTGATAATATAAGTTAGTTTTTAAATATTTAGTTAAAACAATACAAAAATATAAATGTGATAAAAATTAATAAGTTCTTTATAAATGAGTTATACATAAATTAGTTATTAATATAATAATTAAATAAAGTTTTTTTTGTGGAATAATTAGAATGAATAGATGAAACATTTGTACAAATGTACCTTAACTGATCTTCATTAAAAATTCCAGGTTCAAAAGTGCAGCTGAAGGTTCAAAATACCAGTCGATGCAAATTTTTTAATTTAAAAACACGATAATAATAGATGAAACATTAAGATATGATTATCGTAAAAATGTTGCATATCAACATAATATAATTTTATAACACAATATAATCACAAGAATCCAATATTTGTTATTTAACTGTATAGACATGAATATCATAGGTTCAATGGTGTAAACAGCAAATTAGATTATAACAAATAAAATTGACAAAAATGTGGTAAATAGAAGACACATATATCATTTTATAAAAATTATAAATATTTAATAAATGAAAAAAGTGACGAACAAAAGAATAACTTGCTAATATAAATACCCTCTCCTTTCTTTGTTGAACTAGGAAATCTTACTTATCTCCATTTTTTTGAAACAGGGAATCCGATCTATTTAGGTTGAAGATGAAGAAAAGTGATAGGAGAAAGTAGGTCAGAGAAGTTAAGTTCGCGTAAAGAAGTTGTTCAATTGGTTAGGTCAAATATGATCACAGTGTTAGGTTAGAGAAATTATTTTAAAGAATAAAAATATAAAGACGTTAATGAATTCTTTTTGAAAACAAATAATTGTGATGTAACTTCTTTTAATTACAAAACAACTATACGGCATGATTAACTGATTAAGACTGAATGAGTACTATTATGTTACTAAAATATCAATATCGATATAAAAATTGTTTACAAATATTTTTTTGTCATTTTTTTGTATCTTAAACAATGACATAAAAAAGATTTTAAATTGACTAAAAATGTTGATAAATTTCAACGAATTCAGAATTGAAATTTATACAATGTAATTAAATAAATAACATTTTATAATAATCCGAAATTGTTAAGGGTAAAAATAATATAAGGTAATAATAAATAATATTAAGCGTAATCATAAAAATTAATTAGTTAAAAAGCAAAAATATATACGGAATAATTATTAATTATTATATAATAATAATCACTTAATTGATCACATCTGTGCCTAAATAAAATTTATATAAAATTAATTAAATAATTAAAATATTATTAACATATTACTTGATTTAAATATAAGCAAGTCGTTAATAAATCTAAATAAAAATGTAATTATTAAATTAAGCTTAGAGTGACAGGGGTCACTTAATTTATACTTTTTTATCAAGTGTAATTTATATATAATTGATTAACTGATTAAATAATGATTAAATGATTGATTATTTAAATGAGAATGGACTAAAAAATTTTCTTATTATATA
>JANVCQ010673014.1:0-15807 GCA_025531925.1 Erythroxylum plowmanianum | reverse complement strand
TATGGATTCCGGACAGGAGGTCCGATGAATTGTGTGGATTGGTCTGATATATAGAAGTGTGTTTAAAACCATTTGCAGGTTTTTGGGTTTTTAAAATACAGCCGTTATGCTGCCCGATTTTTGTATGGTAGTATATAGATAAGTATTTTATTGGCAAAAGAAAAAGAAAAGTACGAATAAGATAGATGTTTTGTTTTAAAGATGAGATGAGATATTGCATGATTAAGAAGAATCGAATAAATTGACTTTTTGTTTAAGTATGAATTTCCAACAAGTGAAATTATATTGTATTGAGATTGTATGAGATTGAATAAAGACAAAAAGAAAGAAAGAAAAAAAATTTAGACCGATTTCGGAATGTTTTAGTCTTAAGGTTCCAATGCAATAGTTTTCTACGTTTTTTGTTTTCGGATGTCAGAAATGTGTATTTTAGTTCGATTGCACCGTATGTTTGAATTGTTTTCGAGCCAATTCGGTTTGACTTTGTATTCGATTCGATTTTGCTTCTTTCGCTTTCGTCCGCTTTGTTTCGGTTTCCGATTTCGTTCTGATTCGATTCGTTGTGATTCGATACTTTCGCTTTGTATGTCGCCTTCGTTTGGTTTTGAAATCCGTTTGATACGTTCTGACACTTTGTTTTCGTTTCTGTTTTTTGTTCTTATCCGGTTGGGGCCTGGTCCCGAGATCGGGTCCCAACACATAATTTGGAAGCAAATGCTAATCTATAGCGTACTGTGAGTAGACCTATATTGTCTCATTTCATTGTTTGTTTTGTTTTGTTTGATTTTTGTATTAATTGACTACTGAATGTCGATATGAATGCGTCTTGATTGTTGATTTCAAACAGAAGGTCTGATGATTGTGATGATTGATGAGATGTTGAAGTGCTGCTTGTATGTGAATGAGAAGAACTAAGTGTACTTAATGTGATTGTTAAATGTGTTCTGAATGTGCATTTGCATATAAATGAAAGTGTGATTCTCAACTTAATATTGAATGCCGGACTAAGGTCTAATGATATGGGAATGAGATTGAATGGGAACATGCAAATGTGATTGATGCATTCCATTGCATGAATACATGAAATATAATGGCAGTTGTGACCAGAGTAGCCAATGATTAGAGCTTAAAACTCAACGAGTGAAAATGAGCCTCGAGCTCAAAAGTGATTTAGAGCCTCAGGCTCTACGTTTAAGGAGTCCTATATCCCCCAAGCTAATAAGGTACAATTATCAACGATCCCTATATGGGACAGTTTAGGCACTCGGTCACAACAAAGTAACAAATGGAAAGTGAGTCTTATAAGCACTGCATATACATAAAATGAAAGATTAAGTGTATTAAATGTGAAATGTGAAATAATGTGAAATGTGAAATTATCTATTATGTGACTGGGTGAGCCATCGATGATGGTCACTCATTGAGTTCGTAAAACTCACCCAAAATTTGGAAATATTTTTTAGGATTTAGAAGAATACCCCGTTAGGCAAACAAGAGTATCCCTACAATATACAAGTAAAAGATACAGGTGGGATCAGTTGGCGTCTACAATAGTATTTCCTTTAATTTTGTATCAAATTAAGTCTTCCACAATTATTGTAAATTGTGTGTCCGAATATTTCTATTTTGAAATAAATTTTCAAATCGGAAACGTTTATATATGGTTCTTGCAATGTAATGAAAATTTAACAAGTATTTTGTATTTGTAACAGGCTCAAATGGCTATTGAATTTTCTAATGATTGTATTGCTATGATTGGAAATGTTTATGAAATAAAGTGGGCCCGATTTGGTTATCGATTTTTGCATTTTATGTTTGTGATTTAAAAAAAATATACCGATTTCTGAATGATTAAGTGTTCTAGCATGCCACTTTTGCGGGGCACGGACTCGAACATCACCCATCGATGTCGGGTTCAGGTCTTATGGGAGTGGTGTGCTACATTTATGTGATATCAGAGCCCAGAAGTACTATCTTATATGGGCATTCTGAAATATGTGTCAAGTTACATGCATTTTAGTCATATCATAGCAAACAGCGGCAGTTGATCCCCAGTATGAGTCACATGCAGGAGCATTCCTTAAGAGAATGATAGGAGCATTGAGAAAAATGATGATATGATAGAATGTGAGAAAATAAAGATTTATGGACATTTTGGAGATGAGAAATGGTATTTGGTTTTGTATGATAGGTAAAGGTTCACCACCATGGGGTATATACCCTTGAGGGTGATATGGGTGTGAATAGGTATACTGCCGTAGATTGATTGAGGAAAATGGGAATATGAGTAGAATGAGGAGGCTAAGGTGTAAAGGCAGAATGAAATGAAATCATAAAATTGTTATGATCATAAAAGGATGAATTTGGAACCGAAATAGTTATGTGAGTATTATGATAAGAGTTTATAATTTAGTATAAGAAGATATTAAGGGAAAATTGAGACCTGAAGTTCATCATGATTATGCATCGATAATTCTGGATTGGTTGCGGGTATGTGGGAAAGGAAATAGATGAAATTGACTTACAAGAGATAAAGGATGTGTAGTAAGGGGAAAGTTAGAAATGCTTATAAGATAGGATTTTAGGCAAGAATGAGAGAAAAGGAAGGTTGAAGAACATTTCAAAATAAGAAATAGTATATGGTTAGATATAACAGATAAAGATTCAGTGTATTTGTATCGGTGGATGTATTATTGAATATGAAATCGATATTGCATTCTAGTGATGTGTTCTCAAGGTTGGTAGAAATGTGAATACGCTGTCATGGATTGTTCGAGGAAAAATAAGAATATAAGTAGAAATGATGAGATTAAAGTGCATAAGCCAAGTTGTTATTACCCTGAAAGGTTGAACTTCGACTTAGAATTATTGTGTGATTATCGGTATAAGAGTTTATGATTCAGTATGAGAATACATCCATGGAACAGAGATTGGAGTTTCATAATGGTTATGTCCCTATAATTTTGAATTGATTAAGAATATTCATTTGGGAGATGAAATAAATGACAATTGGAAGATGAGATGATGATAACAATGTATGAAAAAGTTGTTGAGTTTAGGTTGATTTGCCATTATGAGTGCACATCTGATAGCGTAAGCACTATGACAAGTGAAAATATTAAGCATATGTGTATTATGTGTGTAAAGATGATATAGGAAGCAATCGTTGACTTATTGAATAAGTGTTAATCATATTTCCTATAGTTCAAAGTCTAAGATGAGTTAGAGTAAGACGTGGAAGTGCTTGTAGTGGTCAATGGGGAAGGAATTGAGATTGTTAATGATGTTACCATATGTGATGAATTTGAGGAAAAAGAAGAAGGGCACGATTATGGCATAACCCCCCGATCGAGGACTAGCACAAAAAGACAAGAGTTGTCTAGAATTATATGGGATTAAGGTATCCTTAGCATAAGTTACTAATTGGTAAATGGACATAAATACATCTTTACATAAGATGTAATGATTTTGGATGATATATGCTAAGATATTAGAGTAAATGAAATTGTTTAGTGCCTCACAGAGCCTCATTACAAGTGATGTTCCGATCATGTAAGCTATGGCATAAATTGATCCTATTGAGATATTATGAATAGTTAAAAATTGATCTTCTCGAGATACCAAGAATGACTAATAAGTAATTATGGAAAAAATAGTTGATTGATAAGGATTTCATGAACAGTATCGATGATTGTAGCAAGAAATCTTCTTTCAAAGAAGAATTTTCCTAAATTGAGTTAAGTTGATCAGATGATTCAGTTTAAGAGTGATCAATGAAGGAACAAATCGGAAATGAATATGTAATAAATCAAAAGTGAATAATATAGTCATATCCTAAACAAAGACTCAGGCGTAAGGAGTGGAATATGCTGTTAAGAGTGTATGCATTTTGTTTAATGTAAAGTATCCAACTACATGGATGGATTTTAAATTCGAGGTGACACTATTACAAATGTGAGGAGAATATAGATCCACATTATATTCGATGTAAATATGTTCGAGAGATACAAATTGAATATGAGGAATGTGATACCCATACACAAAGTGAAGTATTCAAATAAATTGAAATGTGTGGAGGAACTAGTACGAATGAATAGGCATTTGAATAAGTCGATGTGAATTAAAGGAAATCAAATGAAAAGAGAAAATCATTAGAGAAAAGAAGTCAAGTGGGAAACTAAAAATGATATGAGATAATACTACCTTCATTGAGGAATTAGTCACTTAAGGAATTGCAAGAATTAGTTTTGGGCACAAGGAAATTTAGATTATATCTATTGGAGTTAACAATGCCCCCGACATGATATTGAAGGTTAAAGTGATCCAACCAAAATTATGTCAGTTAGTGACTATGATCATAGATGATATTTTGAGTGTGTTCGAAAGTAAACATAATATATTGAATACTAGATGAAAAACATGTAAATCGTATGAGTGATGATTATATAAATAGTTTTTAGAGGAACTATAACCTTAATGTTAATTATGTCATTTGGATTTGAAGATTATGCATTATATAATGAAGTTTCACATCAGAGATTAAGATACAATATGTTGTAATAGTATAAAGTGGTTTTTGGTATACATGAGACAATTAAAGTCTAATGAGTTGATTTTGATACATGGCTTAGAAGTGCTACGATAGTAATTGCTTTGGGGTCTTGGAGACATTAGATGTGCAAAATCATTTCTGAAATGTACAGATTATGTAAGTTTGAAGAAATTATTGAGTTTGAAAGGAATGTACAAATGAGTGTTATATTAGTAAAGGTAGTGTGTAATCTGACACATTGAACAGACAATTCTATAATGGAATAGTACAAATTCAGATATAGAGGTTATCAAATCTGGTTCAATGAAGAGTGCAGAATGTTGATGTGTGCAATTATTGATGTGAGCAATTATTGATACATTCGTGCATAAATAAATGCTTATACGTGTGCAATTATTGATGTGAGCGCAATATGTGTTTTGCATAATGGTGATACAGGATAGAACGTCTGCATTCAGGAGCTCCCAGAATTTGGAAACAAATGCTAATCTGGAGCATAGTATGAGTAGACCTATATGGTCTCATTTCATTGTTTGTTTTGTTTTGTTTGATTTTTGTATTAATTGACTACTGACTGTCGATATGAATGCATCTTGATTGTTGATTCTGGACAGAAGGTCCGATGATTGTGATGATTGATGAGATATTAAAGTGCTACTTGTATGTGAATGAGAAGAACTAAATGTACTTAATGTGATTGTTAAATGTGTTTTGAATGTGCATTTGCATGTAAGCGAAAGTGTGATTCTCAACTTAATGTTGAATGCTGAACCAAGGTCTGATGATATGAGAATGAGATTGAATGGAAATATTCAAATGTGATTGATGCATTCCATTGCATGAATGCATAAAATATAATGGCAGTTGTGACCAGAGTAGCCAACGATCAGAGCTTAAAGCTCAACGAGTGAAAATGAGCCTCGAGCTCAAAAGTGATTTAGAGCCTCAGGTTCAATGTTTAATGAGCCCCGTATCCCCCAAGCAGATAAGGGACAGTTATCAATGAGCCCTATATGGGACAGTTTAGACACTCAGTCACAACAAAGTAACAAATGGAAAGTGAGTCTCATGTTCACTACATATGCATAAAATGAATGATTAAGTGTATTGAATGTGAAGTGTGAAATTGAATGTGAAATGTGAAATAATGTGAAATGTGAAATTATGTGTTATGTGACTGGGTGAGCCATTGATGATGGTCACTCATTGAGTTCACAAAACTCATCCAAAATTTGCAAATATTTTTCAGGACTCAAAAGAATATCCCGTTAGGCAAACAGGAGTATCCCTACAACATACAAGTAAAAGATAGAAGTCGGGATCAGTTCGCGTCTATTTCCTTTAATTTTGTATCAAATTAAGTCTTCAGCAATTATTGTAAATTGTGTATCCGAATATTTTTTTTTTGAAATAAATTTCCAAATTGGAAACGTTTATATATGGTTCTTGCAATGTAATGAAAATTTGACAAGTATTTTGTATTTGTGATGGGCCCCAAATGGCTATTAAATTTTCTGATGATTGTATTGCTGTGATTGGAAATGTTTATGAAATAAAGTGGGCTCGATTTGGTTATCAATTTCTGCACTTTATGTTTGTGATTTCAAAAATATATAACAATTTCTGAATGAATGAGTGTTGTAGCACGCCATTTTCGCGGAGCATGGGCTCAGACATCACCCATCAATGTTGAGTTCGGGTCTTGTTGGAGTGGGGTGCTACACATTGAATCATTTAATTGCAAACCTATTGCTCGAATTTTGATATAATATGTAATTGTTATGTTGAAATTCATGTGTAGCGACTAATGATTCGTAATCATCGGGGATAACATGACCTAGGTTAAATGACGCATCGTATATGATTGTTGCCTTGATTAATCAATTTTTCTAATTCGTAATGCTACTGCCTAATTAAATCTAGAGATTGTATCCTAGGTCATTTAGTGGTTAGGTTTAATTAACAATTGTATCTTAATTAAACAAAACCTAAGGGTATTTAGCACAATTAATAGTTGCTAAGAGAGGCTTGAGATCAACAAATTAATGAAATATGCTTAATTAGGGTGTAGGCCGAGGATGAACCAAAGAACCAAGTCCTTACCAAATTCCCCACTTTTATCATTTTTTACATGTTTTCTTTAATTTGTTTTTGATAGTTATTTTCATGTTATTTTCTTCTTTCAAAAATCCAAAGCCCCTCGTTAAATCTAAACACCAGCTAATTTCATTTCATAAACTTTACACACACTCTCTGTGGGATCGACCTAGACTCACCACTGCCATAGTAGTAGGTCTAGTTATTTTATTTTGACTAACGTGCCGATGTGAAGTCAATTTTAGTGTCGTTGCCAGGGAGTGTGGTGTTTTAGTTTTTGTTTGTGATTTAATTAGTTTTTTGTATATATTTGTTCGTAATTGATTCCTTTTCTGTTATTTTATGATCTTTTCTTTTTTATTTCGTGCTTTAAAAAAACTCGATATGGATAGAGATAATTTCTTTTATAATTCATATTCTCAATCCTGTAACAATATTTAGACTGATCAACCTAACTTTTTTTATGTATGGGATAATCATTAGAATTACTTCCATGACAGTTTGCAGGATGTATGACAATTCTCAAACAGACCAGAAGCTTCGTATCATGACTCCGATTCATCTCTGGAGGAGTTAATTAATATTATGAATGCTAAAAATTTGCAATTGTAGTAGAATCTTCTACAATTCCATAAGGATGAAGGGCAATTTCCAAAAAAACATGGTCTAGTGCCTAAGATTTGGAGAGCCAACACGATTCAGGTGTATCTTGAGAAGAACTTATTAAGGCTACTAACAATTTGCAATTTTAACATGATATGTAGCAGTAGTTATAACAATTCCGACAGGAGATAAAAGCAAGCCAACAGAGCGCGAAACACTAAATGAGTCAGTTGGTAATAAGGCTCAATCGCTTAGAATCGCAAAATGAAGAGAAGTAGTCATATCAACCTGAGGTGTATCCCATGGACATTTGTGCAGAAAATTTACAAAGTGATGAGGAGCTTGAAATTTTGAGGTTAGCACTCAACGAATTGATTGTTGAAGAAGTTGAAAAGGAGCTCGAAGCCGAAAGGGACACATCTTTTGGCTGGGAGGTAAGAATTGAGTCCATGATTATTTTTTAGACTAACTCTTTACCTTTGTATAACAGATTGGAGGAATTAAATGATGAAGAAAAAGGTGAAAAGATGTTTGAAATATTTCCAAAGTGTATGGACTCAGTCGAGATTGAGAATCTGAGGATAGGGAAGACGTTGAATGAGGACGATGATCAACTAAGACCCTATCTAAAACTACCTCGAGTGGAAGTGACCTTAACTGTAATACTTGAAGATCACAATTTCTTCACGTGAGGAGAAGGAGTCGAGCCAGCAACCTTAAACAAAAGTGCTTCTTAGGAGGCAACCTAAGGGAAGTAAATTTCTTTTCCTTTACATTTTCACATTACTTTTTATATGTATGTGTGTTATTGAATTTGTTTGTTTTACTTGTTTTTAAATTTTCAATCAAAATGAGAGAAAAAAATAAAATAAATGAAACAAACATTTTCTCATTTTCTATTGCTTCTAGGATTATATAATCATGATTACAGTATGAATTGACTAGAGAACTTCATAGCAACTTTAGCATGTATTTTTGCTTTTGTGACTGATTGATATGCATTATCTTTTGAAGAGAAGTGACTAATGGTAGACAAAGCCAATGAGATTTTGAGCCTTATTTGACTGACACATTCATATCAGTCTCATTGCTTTTTGATAACGTGTGACCTTCATGACATGTACATCCTAATTTTGCTTTGAATTTCTATTCAAGACAACATTTTTATCACATACATTAACATGGATATGGTTAGGCATTGTTTGTTTTTCATAAACTACATTAGCCAAATTGCCTACCTATTATATGATTTTTTTCTTTTTTGATAAGCCCCTCTGAGCCTTATTAGCCTTTATTTTTGTATTAACCATATTATATGCTTTATACTTAACCAAATGTCTTACCTAAGCCATAAAGATAGTGGAACATTTATGATTGGTGAGTTTGTGGATGTAGAAAAGTGTAAATGGGGGGTGTACATATGTGTGAGTTGGTTAATGTTGGGATGTGTTGTTCTGTCTTATCATTGAAATTCCCATGTTGATGTAGTTTATTTTAGTTTTTATAAGGAAAAGAAAGAAAGAAAAGAGAAAAGCAAAAAATGAAAAAAAAATGAAAATGAAAGAAAGAAAGAAAGAAAGAAAAATTGTTTAAAATGAATGTATCAAGGAGGAATTGTATATGTGTTGAAAAGTTGTTTATGGTTAATGCATCTTCTTAGAGTTGAAATGAATGTGTTATTTGAATATGAGGTAAATGTTGACTTCGAAGGTTCACTCTTGTGATTTCAATGTATTGTTGGCATAAATTGTATGAGTGATTCCTTCGGATTGGTATATGCTTCATGTGGTTTGTGTATGAGAGCTTAATGAGGTTATGAGATATAAATGTTGCATTTGTCATAGCTAACGGTACCCAGTTTTTTATGATTGTTGCTTTATTTCACTAACTTTGATGACTTTCATGCTACTTGACCCAAATACATCTCACCTTACCTTTGCCCACATTACAACCCTAAAAAGTCCTTTGATTCGTGATTTTGCATGTGAACATTAGTGGTGGAGAAATCAAATGATATGCAAAGTTATGGATTGTCATAATTATGAATTGTGTTGAGTGTATCCATGGATATATTTTAGTTAAACATATTTTTTGAATCTACCATTAGATTGCTCAGTTTTTGAAGATGATGAATGTTGATTGATCATGAGTAAAACTTGGAATGTTGACATTTTGCTATGATTTTTTAGTCACTCATTTTTGCTTGTGATCATATATTCTTGGAACACATGGGAAATGAGTTAATGTTTTAGGGTCTTTGAACTTAATTTTAATATTTTGCCCAAGGATGGCCAAAAGCTAAGTGTGGGGGAATTTCATTGGTGCTTAATTGATTATGAAATATTCCATAACACTTAGTGATTATTGACATTAAATTGCTTAAGATATTCACTTTGACTTATATATGGTTTTAGGTACAATTTGGGAGAAAAGAAGTTAAAGAGAGTCCAAAGCATGACATATTGGCCATTTTCTGAAGATTTATTTTTGCTTGTCTTCACGGAGAAAAAATAAGAAAATAAAAGTCAAGAAGAAGATAAGAAAAATGGAAGAACAAAGAAGAATTAAAGTGGCTAAAAGAAACTATAAATTGTATATTCCATGCAATTATATGCATTTAAATTTAATGGACAATCATGCTTATGAGGAAAACGCTGCAATAAGTTGATAGTCAACAGCACAAAATGATAGCATACAAAAGCAACTGGAGGCAAGGAATGACTACATTTCATATAGAAATTTCGTATTTCATCCAGATGTTCCTCATTTCACATAGACATCCTGCATAATGCAGACGATGTCTACGTAAATGCAGCGTTTGAAGACAAGAGAGGGAGGCTGCAGGGTTTTGACAGTGAACAGGATTCGTGGACCAAAAACCCCAAATACTAATTTATCACTTCAAGCTACAGCATAGGAATGAAATAGTAAGAGCTACATAAGCCGCGTTTAACACAATTGACTGCGTTAAATGTAGACAAGGAAAGGGAGCCGCAGAAGATAGGGCTGGGTAAAGGAGAATCGAAGGGGTCTTTGGTGGGGCTATAACATGGGGACTGAAACATTTTTTTGGAAAGACTCATGAAAGGTTAGATGTCTCGATGCCGATTCGAAGGTAACATCGACGCCGACGACCTGGGTTAAGTATTTTTTTATTATTTTGTTCCTTCTTTCTCTCATTAGAAATTGATTGTGTTATCCTATGTTAATTGATTTGGGTATTGTGTATGGATAATTGGATTTTAATTATTGTTTGGTTATTTGTGTATGAACCCATTGTGCATTATGAAAAGATGATTTTAATGCGTTCATTGAATCGTTTAATTGCAAACCCATAGCTAGAATTTTGATATAATCCGTAATTGTTATGTTGAAATTCATGTATAGCGACTAATGATTCATAATCACATAACCTAGGTTAAATGACGCATCATATGTGATTGTTTCCTTGATTAATTAGTTTTCCTAATTTGTAATGCTACTGCCTAATTAAATCTAGAGATCATATCCTAGGTTATTCGATGGATAGGTTTAATTAACGATCGTATCTTGATTAAACAAAACCTAAGGGAAAACTCGAGTTAATGATTAACTTACGATTAATAGTTTCTAGGAGAGGTTTGAGATTAACAAATTAATGAAATATGATTAATTAAGGTGTAGGCCGAGATTAAACAAAGAACCAGGTCCCTATCGAATTTCCCACTTTATCATTTTTTCTTTAATTTGTTTTTATTAATTAGTTTCATTTTATTTTCTTCTTTCAAAAATCCAAATCCCAACCTTAAATCTAAACACCAGTTAATTTCATTTCATAAGCTTTACACACAATCTCCGTGGGATTGACCTAGACTCACAACTGCTATAGTAGTAGGTCATGTTATTTTATTTTGTCAAGCGTAACGACACGCAGTCACCAATCTTAATTAGGAAGTTTCGTAATGCCTTACATGGCCCCTTGTATTGTTAGGCAATCTTTGTTCCTTCCTTATACATCCTTCAAGATTTTAATACAATATTTTAATTTCTTAAAAAATACAAATGTTTGCCAACTTTTTCTTCCTTTACTCTATGATGTTAAGTTTGAAGCTCCATTTCTAACTATATAACTCATATTTCTTGACATAGTTAAGAACTTTAAGGATCTTAAGGGTTTGTGTGACCAAAAATTAAAAGAGAATATAAACCTTTCCCCTGAAATACATAAGAAAAATAGAGTTTTCAAGATCTACTACAATAGTGGCTTCAATAAGTTTCTATATACTTTTACTCCTAGGTTTAGTGGTGACAATTATACTACTGGTTATCATCATCGTAGTTTATTTGAGAGCTTATAGCCTTTGGAAATTGGTGGAAATAAGAGATAAACCCACTTCACTTTGACATAACCTAACAATCAATGAATTAAAGAACTATAACAAAGAGAAGGCAAAGGCCAAAGAGTTATAAGATACTTGAGGCTAATAACATTTCAGTTTTAGAGGTCATCTTTGTAAGAATCATGACTTATGAGACTGGAAAACAAATTTGGTAAAGATAAAGGAATAGTTTCAAAACTTTAAATCCTTAACCTTTCTAGGGGTTTTGAGCTATTGAAGATGTAAGAATGTGAATATGTAAAAACATTTTAATGACAAACTTATAAAGATTATAAATCAATTAAGGCTACTTGGAGAAGACTTGAAAAAAATAGTTATTGTTAAAGTTGTTATAAGTGTCCCTCATATATTTTAAGCCAAATACTCAACTTTGAAGGAGTATAAGGATATGTTATAGCTTATATTGATGGAACTTATGAATTCCCTTTAAACTCAAAAACAAAGAAGGATCTAAAGATAATAAGTTGGAGAAGGGGCATTCAAGGTTAATTTAAGTCTTAACCAAGCTAAAAAAATTTAAGTAAAAAGGAAGGAACAAAGCTAGAAAGAAGAAAAACCATAAGGAATAAGAAATACATCATAATCATGGAAGTAAGGAGGGAAATTTTGTATCTTAAAGACATTACAGATTTAGGCCATGCAACCAATTGAGACATTAAAAAAGTATGTAAGTCCAATGAGAAGGAGCCAAAACAATAAGGAAATGTAGATGAAGTCAATAAACATTAAAAGAAAGAAAGATATTGTTTATAGTTTTTACAATGTCAAGTGATAATGACAAGGATGACTAGATTATAGACTTAGGTTATACATGTCATATGACCTATGATAATTCCATTTTTAAGGTCTTTTATAAGAGTTCTTCAACCAATGGTAAGGTAAGGTTTATGTAATACACTTTTCTAAAGATTTTTACATCATATTTGATCTAAATAGAGATGAATTGCTAAGAGTATGTATGAAGAATAGGTCTTCCAGGTTATATGTTCTAAAACTATCATGAAAAATATGAATAAAGAGGTCGATGAATCTACTATAATTACTTTGGTTGATGAAAATTACTTAGGAATAAGAATAATGATGACAATAATGCTTAAAATGTGAACTAAAAGGATATTAAAAGGAAAAATTTGGGAGATGTTAAAGTTTTCAGACCAATACAGATGAAGCTAGATATAAATAAAGCTTGGAAAAATTCAAACGTTACTCCATTTTAGAAGTAAAAGAAAGATTTGAATCTTGATTCTAAATTAATAAGAAGCTCTGGTTGGAAAGATAAGTCTTTTCGTTAATAGTCATGATGAACGCAACAAAAAAATCTTAAAGTAATTATGTTATATCAAAGATGTCAAAAGAATTTGAATTGAAGGAAAAAAAAAACTGAGGAGGCCAAGGCTCGAATGCAAATAAGGTGGTCCAACCATAAAAAAGAAAAGTTAAACACTGAATTAAATTGTTAAATAAAGTTTCATCATTACTCATTAAGCAGTAAGTGGTATTTATGGTGAACAAAAGTCCTTCTAAGGATCTATAGGAAAAGCTTAGTGTTTTAAGGAAAAACACCAAGGAGGAGTCTTAGTGATACAAGCATGATTAGCCTAAACTGGGGGATCCATTGTATATAGACTTGGGTTAATTACAAGAGCTAGAGTCAGTGAAGATTTAAAGGAGAAAAGTATTCATTTTTGGTTAATCACAGACTTATCTATGGGCACGTCCCATCCCGTGCCTCTCATTAGATGTAAGAGTTGAAGTTTAAAAAAACATGATCTTCAACATAAGTATAGGCCAAACTATGTCTATCTTTAATATTTATAGGCATATTCATATTTTATATCCACAAGCATGCTCTAGGTCATACCCATAATCACTAGACATAGATATGTATGCAAACAATGGCTTAGTGCTGTTAAAGTTTCCATAGCCAATATGGCTGAGCCTATAACTATGGCTCATACTATGCCATTATAAACATTAGTTTTATTTTAAGTTTAAAAAAATCCTAACTTTTTGCTATTTAATATTTAATGGATGCTTTTTTTTAGTTACAACAAGTTTTAAGATTTTTATTTATTGAATTTTTTAGAAAACTTCCCCTTGATTCTTCATAGAATTTCAATCTTATTAAGAAAATATTTCTTTGTAACATGCTAATACTTTATGAATTAGATTCTTTATTCTTTATAATCAACCAGTCAAATCTTTTATACATATACTTTAGCTTACTTAGGTTTGATTCAAACTTATTCATAGGTTCCTTTAAGTATAATAATAAGTGGGTTTACGTCAATTTTTATAAGAGCTTGGCCCTAAATCATATGCGGTTATCCTTTTCATCTTTACTTTGGTATCACTATTCTTTCATCTTTATTTTCACATCACTCAAATTCTATTATATTCCTTTTTTAATAACAAATTGTGTTCTTTGTAATTCATTTGCTTTTTGTGTCATTCATATCTTCTTGTTTTGGAAAAAAGATTATCTACATTCTTTTGTTTATCAAGATTGTGTGTTTATGAAAAGAAAAGAAAAGAAAAGAGAGTCATTTCCATGTGCCAAAAATTTCTTACTAATCTTTTTTGTTTTATTCGATTTTCATATTGCTTACTTGACCCATGATTTATGGTCTCTTTTTACCAATTTTTTTTTATTTTTTGGACTTTATATGGTCAAGTTCTTATTTGATTTTGTTCAGTCATTTAAAGAAAATTTTCCCCATACACTCCCTTATATGTATGCTCACAAAATTAACAAACCACTAGTATGAATATCATGTTTGTAAAGAAAAGAAATTGATTGGAGTTACAAGATACTACAACAAGCAATTTGTAAAGGAGATTATCACTACAAGTTCCTAATGCATATTAGCCATAAAGGTAAGTTTTCCAAGATGGTTTTAATGATGATGATTTAGCATTTGAGGCTAATTTTGATAAATATAGAGAAAAAGAGGGAGCCCATATTTCGAGAAAGGGTGGAAAGAAATCTTGTTATTGTTAAGATGACCATAACTTCCTATACAGGTAAGAATGATCCTAAAATTTAATTGAAGTGAACAACAAAGATAAAATTGATCTTTGATTACCATAATTATTCTAAGGAGAAGAAGATAAAGGTAGCAATAGTATAGTTTACCAATTATATCATAATTTGGTAAAACCATATGGTTGCTACCAAGAGAAGAAATTATGAGTGACCTATACAGACTTGGAATGTATTGAAGCTTTTAAGAGGAAGAGATTTATGCCAAGCCATTATTACATGGATTTGTATCAATTAAGGATTAAAGGTGCGAAAGACTATTATAAGGAGATGGAAACGGTTATGATACAAGCCAATATATAGGAGGATAAAAAGATAATTATGTTCATGTTCTTAAATGTGTTAAATAAAGATGTATTAAATGTAATAGAGCTACAACATTATATGGAGTTAGAAGAGATGGTGTATATGAATATAAAGGTAGAGAGATTGCTAAAGCATAAAGGAATATCAAATTGACAATGGTATTAGTCATTCTTATAGGCTCGATTGGAAAAGGATGATATTGGTTCTTTTGAATTAAAAACTAAGCCACCTAAAGTGAAAGATGATATCTGCAATTAGAGCATATGTAAGATTGATTCTTAACTATTTTAAAATAAACATATTAAATATTTTTAGTGTTTAGGAATAAGGTGTATTACATTAAAATACCTAAATAAAAGGGTTAAAATCATAAGGATGATGGAGAAGTGGAGAGTGTGAGTGACTCAGAAGAAAAAGAAGTTATACTACTACTTAAAAAGTCTAGTGAATATGGTGTTGAGTATGTTATTAAGAGTGATAAATTTACTATTAAAAGGACATTAGGTCTTCCAATCAAATAAGATAAGCTAGAGCCATAAAGGAAAATATATTCTACACTAAATGTCATATTCATAAGAATATGATTACTGATAGAGGAATTACACTAATATATCCAACTCTACCCTTATAGAGAAATTGAGTTTACTTATTGTGAAGCATTTAAAACTATATAAGTTTAAATACCTAAATGAATGTGGTGAGGTGAAGGTCACTAAGGCCCTGTTTGGTTGGATGTTAATTAATGGAATGGAATGTAATAGAATGGAAGGGAATGGAAGGGTTTATAATGGAATGGAATGTAATATAGTAAAAAGTTGTTTGGGAAG
>JANVCQ010672959.1:0-15813 GCA_025531925.1 Erythroxylum plowmanianum | reverse complement strand
CACGTGTATATATGAATGCATGAACATAGCAAAACAATTTTAAACACTCCTAACCCGTTCCAAATTACTATTTTACCATTCCCATGGGTGATGGGATGTTACAGGAGGTGATTCAGTTACAGCTATAGAGTGTGATGGTTCACCTTCACAGTAAGTACCTCCAAATCATTGTTTGAACCTGGGCTGCATTATATCACGTTATCTCTTGGTAGTATATTTCAACCTGATATTTATTTTTGATTTCATTTTCTAGAAATATAAGAATTTGAATTCAATATTTTACACAATATATTAAAAAAGAAATAAGGCGATTTGTTGAATATAATATTCAAGTATAAACTTTGAATTAAACAATCCACACTCAATAGTACGCAGCTTAATCCCTCACTAGTAGAGAGATTGTTTGACATATTCTTACAAATACAACAGTAAATCAACTTTAAATCTGAGTCCACTTGATTACATCAATAAACGGCAACGATATAATTATTTTTTTAAATTCCAAGTGATATAAGAGTCAGTAAAGGTAAATAAGTTCTCGATGTTTGGATTCCCAAGAAGAGTCCTTACATGTTTGAAGGCACCAATTGAAACAATGATAGTTCTTTCCTTAGGTGTAGGGTTTTTAACACCTTCTTGCAACAACGGTTTCGCTATAGCTAAACTTGTAGAGGATATAGTGAATGAGTTGCCATATTTAGTATGGAAGACAAACTCTCCAGATGAACTGTCAGTACAAAACGGTTTACCTAAAACACAATCAATATGGAACTTAGATATTGTCAGATTAGTAAACTGTTAAACGAACCAAAATTGGAGAGGAATGCATATGTGTGTCCAAAAGAAGTCTATGGAATTGATGAATTTTCCAAAACAACCGATTTTTCTAATTCTTTACGGACCGTTGTGACATCGCTCCTGTCTCCACAAGCATACATGTCATCTTCGAGATTCAAGGATGCTTAAAATAACATGTAGTATATACCATCAAATGTGAATATATATAATAACTTCATAAAAGGAAATGATATGTACATAACAAGAAAAGTGACGTTGTTCAGATGATACTAAACACTTTGAAGCAAAAGATCGACTGTGGAAGGCAAAGGATCATTAGTGTATGAAGTGAAGATTTTTCTGCATTGTTTATTTCTTCAGTAGGGACAATTTTGCTACATTCCTCCCAACGGAACAAATTAGTACCATTCGGAATTAGTCGCCATGTTGACATTCCTTGATTAATAATGTTAAGAGGCATATTTTACAAATGTTGATGTAAAATAAAATGATGATAAGTTCAACTCCAATCTCGATGATAAGTGAAAGTAGTCCAGTTTAGCACTTATACATCTTCAATATGCCTAATGATATGATTGAATTTTATAGAAATATAAGAATTTGAATTCAATAGTTTATACAATATATTAAAAAGGAAATAATTGATTTGTTGAATATAACATTCAATTACAAACACAAATTAATCGCTATCATCACTTAATTGTAGATTACAATCATCTTCTTTTTCTGAAGAATAAGCTTTAAACTCAGGCTCCTCTTCAAATCTCTGACCATCGTCATCCTCTCCAAATGAAATTTCAATATATTCATTAGATGGATCGTTCAAAGGTTCATTATCATCATATGTGACAAATATATTTATTTCATAAACATCTTCCTGAAAAGCTTTACTTTCAATTCTTTGTTTTTCTTTTCCATATGATTTAAAAATACCTCTAGGTTTAACTTTACAAACAACCAACCAATCTAACTTATCTCATCGTACGCTGGGAAAAGGGATATAATACTCCTAAATCGCTTATATTGCCAATACAAAAGGTTCAAATTGTCTCAATCTTTTTCTGTTGTTGATTTCAATTAGATTGTATTGGCTATGCACTTTTGTACCAACATTTGGAGTCGAATTAAACCAGTCACACTTAAATATCACACTTTACTTTATTGATAATACAAGGTACTCAATTTCAAGTATCTCAATAATTTTACCATAGTAATCTATCAATTCTCCCTGTATGTAAACTCTACTATTTATTGTTGCCATGCTATGACCATGATATTCTGTATGATATTTGTATCAATTAATGAAATACATTAGATGTGATCTAACAGTTCGCAGAGGTCCCTTCGCAAGATCACATATGAACTTTTTCTCTATCGGATTTTCTAAGGCCTAAACAAAAGAATTATCATATCAAACAGTATAATGTCATTTGAACACTTAAATCTTATAATTCAATCATTTCAATATTTATAAGTGAAAACTTACATATTTCTCAAACCATCAAGGAAAGTGTCTTCTAACTTTTTTTATTAATATCATCCTATGTTTTGTCTAGCATTAGCTCGCGTAACAATTTCTCGTATAAACTGAAAACATTATTATGTATTTCAATTATGAACAATACCAAATTTCAAAACTCCAATAATCAATTTCAACTTATTGCACAAAAGGTTGAACCTTTTGACAGTTCAATAAAATGTAACTACGGGCAACCTCAATTTCTTCCTCTGTTAACATTCTTCTTATTGAACCCCCATATGTTCATCCAGGATATGTGAAAATAGATAAGTTACTATCAACATTGCTCGTTCTTTCCCTATCGTCATTATGAGAAACTTTTCTTTCTCTTGTGTGAACATGCGACTCAAAATAATATGAACAATATGTATTAACTTCCTACATTAAATAAGCATTACATATCGAACCTTTAACTTTAGCATTGTTTTTGACATTTTTCTTCAAGTGATGCAAATACCTATAGTAGTGAATAAGGTTATTACAATTTAGTTGTTAAGATATGTTATTATTTCAATTACAATCATTTCTATTCAATTACCTCTCAAATGGATACATCCATAGATATTGAACTGGACCGGCTAGTTTTACCTTGTGTGCTAAATGCACAAGTAGATGCTCCATATAGTCAAAGAAGCTTGGAGGAAAAATCTCTTCTAACTCGCATAAAATTACTGAAATTTCCTTTTCTAGTTTTTCCATTTCAGTTAACTTGATTTTAGATGATGTTAAACTTTTGAAAAACAAACTTAATTCTGTTATTATTTTCCAAACCTTATTTAGTGGCAACTTCCGAAATGCAATTGAAATTAACCTTTATATAAACACATGAAAATCATGACTTTTCGTCCCAAATAATTTGTACTTCCTCATGTCCACACACCTTGCCAAGTTTGAAACATAACCATCGAAAAACTTTAAACTTTTCAATCATTCACACAATATTTCCTTTTATTTTTTTGACCAAAGTGTAACATACTTTCAGATATTTACCACTGTGAATATCTTTATGTAACTCATTCCTTCTACAAAAAAGTTACAAATCAGCTCGTGATTTTGCATTATCTTTTGTCCTCCCTTTAATGTTCATTATGGTATTGAACAAATTGTCAAAAATATTTTTTCAATATGCATCACATCTAGTTTATGACATATCAAATTAGTTTTCCAATATAGAAAATCCCAAAAGATGATTTGTTTTCTCCAACCAAAGTTTTTACTAATGCTTGTATTAACTTAATCAGCTTCAAATTCTATAACTTTTAGCAAGCCTAATTCCTTAATCTCTAGCAAAATCTCTTCACCAGATTTTGAACAAATTGTCAAAAATCTTTTCAACAAATTATCAAAAATATTTTTTCAATATGCGTCACATCTAGATTATGACATATCAAATTAGTTTTCCAATATAGAAAATCCCAAAAGATGCTTTGTTTTCTCCAACCAAAGTTTTTACTAATGCTTGTATTAACTCAATCAGCTTCAAATTCTTTAGCTTTTAGCAAGCCTAATTCCTTAATCTCTAGCAAAATCTCTTCACCAGCTTTGTGAGGGAGAGAAGGTATTTTTATATCCTATTCTTAATGAACTTTTGTTTATTGCGCCTAAATGGATGATCCGGAGGAAGAAATTTCTTGTGATTGTCAAACTGATATGTTTTGCCCCCGTTTGGAAGATAAAACATATCAGAATCATTACTATAATAAAGACAAGCTAATTTTCCTGCTATGCTCCATCCAGACAACATGGAATATGCCAGAAAATCACTAATGGTCCACATCAAAGCCACTCTCAACACAAAATTTTGTTCCAGAGACATACCATATGTCTGAACACCATATTCCTAAAGATGTAGCAATTCAGATATCAATGGTTGTAAGAATACATCAATTTCATGTTTTGGATTTGTAGGCCCTAACACAATCACTATCAAGAACATATATGCCTCTTTCATACACATCCATGGAGGCAAATTATAAGGAGTAATTACGGTTGGCCATTATGAATATTGCTGGTTAGGTTGACCAAAAGGTTGGAATCCATCTGTCAATAATCCTAACCTAACATTTCCACTTTCAGCTGCAAACTCAAAATAGGTGTCATTGAAATGTTTCCATGCCAGTGCATCTGATGGTTGACTCATTATTCCATCTTCCTGTTCATGTTCAATATGCCATCTCATGTGATATGCAGCAACATCAGAAGCATATAATCTTTGAAGTTTCGGAGTGAGTGGGAAATAATACATTTGCTTCTAGGGTGCTAATTTCTGTTTCATAGAACGCTTTCTAAGTTTGAACCTAGGTTGGCCACAAAATTTTACAAGAAAATTTATACTCTTGTAATTCCACATTATCTCCCCAATACAACATACATCCCAATTTGCAACAATCAATCTTTTCAATAGGCAAACCAAGATCCCTAATAAGTTTCTTTATATTGTAAAAACTATCAACCACTGTATGATCAGGAGGCAATGATTCATTATATAAGTCAAGAATTTTATCAAAACTACAATCAGAAATATGCCCTTTAAACTTTATGTTCAATATTCAAGCAATTGAAGACAATTGAGTCATTGTCTCACAATTTGACCATAATTCTTGGTCAGCTGAGTATAGGAACTCAAAAAAATGTTTTGCATGTGAGTTTGGTTCTTCTTTAAGATTTTCTATATTTCCTTGAAAGGTATAACCGGTTGCATCATAAACCATTTACATGTAAGGATTTTCATTTGCATCCACATTATTTGATGTAAATCTAATCCCCCTTCAAACTCATTTAAGTTCAAAGATGATTGTACTTGATTACCCCTTAAGGTGCTACAAATAAATAGATCCCTATGTCGTGTCTACTCAAAATAATTGGGGACAAACCCTTTTCTCAACAAATGCCCATTAACTTCATCAATAGGAAGGAAACGAATGTGCTTGCACTTTTACATGGACATATAATCTTTGGGCCATCCATATATGCAGGATGAGAACATGTATAATGAATAAAAACTTCAACTCCCTTTACAAACTTAGGATTAATGAAACCATCATGTATTAATTGTCTATATATCTAAGATCTATCAACATTACTCATTTATGTAAAAATGTTAATTTCAAACAGTGATTCCATAGTTAGTATCCTTTATGTTCGCTAAAGTTTACAGACCATCTAAACTTAACTTAACGTCCCCTAAGTGTTAACCAATTGAATTACACCTGTGAATTAAGAAAACAAGTTCTTGTTGTGACTCCTAGGCTTATGGTATTTTTCAACGATAAGCCTCATGAGAGCTGCATCGCTAGTTATGGGTTAAGGTTTATGGCTTAAGATAAAAATTATTTATTAACTGAAGATCTATTTTTTTGTTTGTAATTATATATGTTAGAAGAGAATTCAAAGACGCACTTGAGGACAAAGAGGGAAAATTCTTGGTCAACTTGATTTGGTATGAGAACATAAAACGATAACTTAATTTTATAAAGTTAGAATATTTAATTGAATGGTTTAGATATTGTTATTTAAATTTAAAATTAATGTTAGAAGTTTGATATTTAAGTATTTAACCTAAATTAATTATGTACTAGTAACAAATATAATAAGTAAAGATAATAATATGAATACTTTGATTAATACATTATTGTAACATATACAAATTATGTAATATGTTTAGAAGAAAATTATTATTATATTAAAAAGATGCGTGTAAAGATTTGCACATAAAAAAGTAAATAGAACATAATCATTTCAGAGAGCATCAATGAAATAAACCATTGACATAATTAAGATATTTGGAACTATAAGTCAAACCCATTCTATATTAATTCAATGATAAACTAAAGTTCATATCACAAACAAGTTTAAGTTGGTTCAGGCCATTAACATTAAAAATGGACAAAGTTCAAATGGGAGGTTCAGACTACAATCAAACACCCAAATTAAACCAAGGACACAAAAACCTAGTAAATAACAAAACTCACTTACCTCAACCGACAAGTAGAAGAAGTTATTGAAGCACGTGAAGGAAGAAGATGTTGGAGGTGGAATGAGCTGACAACCAAAGAAGAAAACCAAAACAAAGAATGTCATTTTTTCACTCTTTCCATGAAAGAAACATCTAAAAGTCTATGAGATATTTAGGCATTATCCCTTAAAAGTCTGCTAGTTCAATCTTATTTGGTCTAAATCACTACCCCCAAATTCTTCATTCATTAGTTGGCTGGCAGTGAGGAATGGAATTTAGAACGTCCTCTATTTATTATGTCAGTTGGTTCCTAAAACTAAGGCTCATCTCTTCTTTTAATGTTTATACTCTCAGGTTATCTGGTCTAAAATTCAATGTTTGATGAAACTATATTGTAATGAAAGGGGATGGCCACTCATTGTTAAATGGGCATGAAAATGTTAAAAATGTAAAGTAGAATGCTTGTGTCTTCAGGACTACTTTCCTATACTGCATATATGCTATCTAGAGGGAAAGGAACAATACACTTCATAAAGGCTTAGCTTTAGATAAATATGTAATGATAATTAATACTACCTTTTAGATTAGAGAAATCCTAATAAAAAACTATGCTCATTTAGTAGTCTATACTTAAATGAAACTCAGTTGGTATTTAGATTGTTAATTATAATCTTCTTCATCTTGTGTTTAAATAGTGCTTATATAAACTTTAGGTAGTCAAAATTTCCTATTTAGTATGTTGCTTCCCTTACCCCTCCCCTTTAAGGGGCTTGACTATTGTACACTGTTCCTTATTTTGATATAAGCTTAAAGCTTAATTAATATAATTCTTTCAATCTAAAAAACATATTGCATCCAATCAATATTCAACAATTTGAATATTCAAATTACATAAAGCATTACTGTATGAAAAGGAAAGGATATGTTAACGAAGATGGAGACGCAAAGTTCAAGGAATTGTTACATAAAAAGCCTGACATAGGAATAAATAATCAAACAGTTGTGATAGTGGTTAGTATAACCGTTTTACATTGTCTTTTTTATAGACATCACCACACTTATTTCTTGTAGGATCACCTAGGTCAAATCAAAATATTGTCACTTAACATAATTGTCTTCCTAGCATTCACAATGTTAAGTTCACATTAAAATCAGTTAATCATATTTTAAACTTAACATTTAGCAACCAATTTTAACTAAGAATTATACATAACTGATGATATCAAACTAAAGAGTTCTTCAACACAAAACCAAAAAAGAAAACTAAAAAATACAAAATAGCCATAACTGAATAAATACTTTGTTTTAAACCTTGAAGGATCTCTCTATGCTAATGCTTATGGTTTTTTCAATTAGCATGTTGTTATTAGATCTCTTACCATATCATTATTCAACTTCCTAGTTTATAAACCTAGTAACTTCCTTTAAAGGAGGTGGTGTTATAGAAGAAGCAACATGACTCTTTTTTCTCTTAGCCACCATTTTTAACTGTGTAGCCATACTTTATCACAAAAGAAATCGTGTTAATAACATCACTATAATTCATAATATCCACATCAAAGTTCACCAATCCACTACTTCCATAAGACATAATTAGTCAACACAAATCCCACAATACCAATGTTAACACAAATTCTAAAAACTCTAAGTCAATTATCCTCAATAATGTGTATTAGCCACTATCAGTACAAGATTCTTAGGCTACATATCATACATCCATATTAATAAATCACCACCAAACTCATTAGTCATCCTCCATCGAATCAAATACTTTTTTAATGAAAAATCAAGACTAACCAAAGTGATGTTCTCTTCAATCTCCTTGAAAATAGAAATATTGCCAACAAATGAGTTTCCATAACTAAGCAATAATTAATAATATCTTAGCCAGTAAAATTACAAATCTATCCCATACATAAATAAATTGAAGGGTGTTATCAAGCAAGCATATGATTGGATCACTTTGATTTAGTTGGTCAAGAGGTATAGGAGCACATATATTTGTGAGAATAAAATATGATATGCTATTGATAAAGGATACATTCATCATAAACACAGTAAAAAGAAGAGATTTAGTTACTAAAGTTATGTTAAAGAAACTATGCAAAACTCATATCTACCTTCTTAGTTTTTCAATCCATCCTCTTTTTGCAATGCAATTGATGAGATTATTTCTAAATTCTTTGAAAATTGAAATTATTATGGATAATTATTACATTTAATTATTTAGCTAGTAGGCAATTATATATTTCTAATTAAACTTTTTGATATTAATCAGTAAGGTATTTGTTTCTTATTTTTGATTAAAACTATATAAATTTTTCATTCTTTATTTTGTTCCTAACATCATTTACTTCTTATTTCCACATTGACAGGAAATGTTATAGACTCTATTTATGTTGAACTAGATGTGTGGGATTCTGATGATTGATAAAACCCAATGGTTATACCATATAAACGTCTTCATAAATATGACCTTCTAGAAAGATATTGTTGAAATCAAATTAACAAAGAGACCTCCTATAAATAGTGGTAGGTTTGATAACCAAACTGAATTTATCATACTGATGAAATCTTTTAACAACTAGTTGTACTTTATACTTATCAATAAATTTATAAGGTAAAGTTTAATTCTAAAAATTCATTTGTAAAGCATATATCATATTCTATACCATATAAAAGCATTATACTTCCCAAATATAGCTTGACATTATTTTAGATCTTTGACGAATTAAGTCATGGTATGCTACTTAGGTTAATTTTCCAAGTTAATCATAGTGATAAGATAAGTTATGGATATTATTTTTTAGCATGATTGGTCACGGTGTGGGTATTAATGGGTAGGTTTAGAGGAAAGGGATCTAGAGAGAGTAGTAGGGAATAAGATGGGTTGTCTAGTCTAGTAGTGGTATCGTTGGACTATTTGGATTAAGTGGATGATAAGGTTTCAATAATATGATATAGAGTTTCGGATGGTGTACGGTCAATCGAGGATATGGAATAGTTAACCAAAGATTCGTAGGTATATGGATTTAAGCTCAAAAGTGAGATTATTGAAATCATAATAAATAGTGCGATGGATGACAAGTAGAAAGCAATTGGAGAGTGTTTTTGGATTATGAGTTCAAATGGACTTGAATGAAAAGGTAGATTCTACAAAGATTTTTTTAATAAAAGTAATTGAATTTATTGATTAAGGCCCTAATACAAAAGTATTAATTATACAAAATGAAGAACAATTTAACAATCAACTTTACCCAATTCAGTAATCTATTTTACTAGGAGAATACTAGCTTGGCTAATCTAGATAAATAGCCTCAAAGCTCAACATAAAATGGCATATTTTATAGACCCAAAATTTTCTTTACTTGTCTATATAAACCAGTGATAAGACTTCTTGCTCTTACTGTATTTCTTTTAATCTTAAGGAGAACTTTGTTTGTTAACTTCATGTCATTTGTAAAGATGTTATTAAAAGCTTCGGAAATTCTTTCACATCATATATCATGAACTAGAGTAGCTGTGGCATATTTAAAGAGCTTATAATTTCCCCTAAGATTTTTTTGCAACCTGCAATCCCAAGCAACAATATTGTGCCAAGAATTGTGGTTACATTGAATACCAAGTGAAACCAAAATTAGTTCCCATATTTTCTTTGTAAAGATGCATTTAAATAAAAGTTGGTTAAGATCTTCTTGAGTGTAATAGCCCAGACCGCCCGCCTATAGATATTGTCCGCTTTGAGTTGCCCTCCCCCTTACGGTTTTGCTCTTCCCACCCTTAGGAAGATGCATCTATAGGGAAGAGGTATTTATACTCTTATAAGGCATATTTCGTTCTCCTCCCCAATCAATGTGGGATCTCACAATCCAGACCCCTTAGAGCCCAACCCCTCTAGGGCCCAGCATCCTATGCTGGCAGAACGGGTTAGGAGTAGGCTCTGATACCACTTGTAACAACCTAGGTCACCCTTCCATAGATATTGTCCACTTTAGGTTGCCCCTAAGGCTAAACCCCTCATAGTTTTTACTCTTCCCACCCTTGGAAAGACGCGTCTATGAGGGAAAGGTATCCATACCCTTATAAGGCATACTTTGTTCTCCTCTTTAACCAATGTAAGATCTCACACTCTTTAGCCCTTTAGGGTCAAGTCCTCTTTGGGGCCTAGTCTAGTTAGCACAACGATTCGAGTATCGGCTCTGCTACCATTTGTAATAGCTCGTACCACCCGCCCATAGATATTGTACACTTTGGGTTACCTCTTGGGCCAAACTAATCACAGTTTTGCTCCTCCCAGCCCCTTAAAGAGGGTTGGGTCTTAAGGAATTGGAGAGTGCGAGATCCCACATTAGTTAGAAAGGAGAACGAAATACGCTTTATAAAGGTATGGATACCTCTCCCCCATAGATGCATCTTCCCAAGGGTGGAAAGAGCAAAACTGTAAGAGGTTTAGCCCTAGGGGCAACCCAAAGAGGACAATATCTGTGGACGTGTGGCCTGAGTTGTTACATTGAGAATATGAGCAAAAAAACATTATTTGTCCTTTATACAGAACTTTACAGAACCTTTTATGTTTAGTTTGCCTATGGTGGCCATCTAAAGTAGTATAGAACAGGTGGGGGCATTGCGACATCAAAAATGTATTAGCTAAGTAAGTAACTTATTTAATGAATTAGTTAAGCAAGTAGGTATATTAAATAGGAACTTCATAGAACCTCTCATTTTGTTAGCTATCCATGTCCATCTATTACCAGAATTTACAAAATTTACATGACTAGATTTGTAAATTTTAGAATTAGAAGGTTCAAAATAGATATATACTTTGGGTTAATAAGTACCTAATAAAGATAAAAAGGAGGGATTAAGAGTCAAGTTTAAGACTAGAATAGTGATTAAGTCATGTATAACATAAACAACTAAAGATACGAAGCCTTATATGGTTTAGTAGCAAGTGGAAAAGGGACCCATACCAACACTTTCTCCTTGCCAAATTCTCAAAGGGAATAGAAATGAAATAGTAGAACAATTGTTGGCTAAGATACTTATAAGCAAATTGTCTTTTAGAATAAAAAGTCATAAAAGTCTTAAAAAATTTAATACTTAAATAAGGAGATTACATCCTCACAATATGCAAAGATGGATGAAATTATGTTCCTAGGTTTTCTACTTCAGCTTATAATTTATTTAGTTGCCATTTGTACACTAAATTTCTAATTAATGCCTTTTACCAATACAACTTCTCTTATTTAGGTCCATGTATTGGCTTTCGGGCTATTAAAATCCTAATGTGCTTGTTAGAAGATTCTTAAATTCCTTACCCTCCAAATTGTATAGACGCAATAAGTAAATATGATCTTAAAGAGTTTCAAATTGTATTTGGAATGATATCTAACCTTGTTAGCCCATTATATGACATTTTTTAACTCAAATTTTTTGCAATGATTATCACACCATTTTTGAACATGCTTCCATGTCTCTATTGTATAATCACATTTGAAGTACAAATGTTTCACAATCTTGTGTTCTTGATGATAAAGGGGGGATCTATTTAATCTTATAACTCCTCTTGCAAAGCATTTGTTTAAGCTTGCAACTCCTCTTACTTTATCTAAAGCCATTGATCTCTATTTTAATGCTAATTATAGAATAAATGAAGCTTTTGGAATGCAATTATTATTCTTACATCTTTTATAAGATACTTTTGGAGGGGATAGTCTAAATAAACTCAAACAAATTTTGCTAACAAATTGAATAGAGATAGGTATTTCCTAAGTGATTAAGTTTTCTTTTAAGGGGTTAAAGTTGTAGCTAAGTAGACTAGTTAATATGGAACTAAGACTCTAAGTTGAAATCATTAAGTTCTTCCTTGTACCACCACTCTTCCTTTGGCATTAATAGGTAGCACATATCTAAGAGTATTAAAGCTAGGAGGTATGTTGGTTATTTTAGTTGTTAAGCCAAAATGAAGTTGCATTACCATTGCCTATATGCTCACATTTTTCCTCAACTTTTGGATTACTAAACAACTATAGTCATTGGATCAAAAAATGTGTCATTACTACTTTAGTATCATGGTGAATGGAGAACCTTCCAATCATTTTGTAACCAAATTTTCCTCTAAAGAACTTAATGTAAATGAATATGAAAGTTAGAGTTCTCTTATAAGATGTAGATTACTTCTTAATTACCACTAACTTTATATGTGTAATATCACCACTACTTACTTTTAAATCCTTGATTGATTACATTGCAATATAATTATCATATCTAAAATTTCTTTTGTACAATATACAATTTCCTCTTCTCTTCTCACATCCTTATCCTTTTCTTTATCCATCACCAATGACTCCCTATGCCTTGGAAAATACTCTTATTTTTTTAATGTCTATCATTAGTGCCATTTTACAGATCAGGATTAGTTTCTCAATATTCATCTCCATCATTGGTATTGCCTTATACCTGAGGACTTCTTCTCTTCCCTAATATTAAACTCAAATATTAGCTACTATTCATGTACAAACAAGATACGTAACATCATACAATAACCCAACATTCTTAATAAATTCATTACCTTTCCTCCATGCCTATGAAGATTCACTTATTACACTGGGGTTTTAACCAAAGCCCACAAACATAATTTTAGGTATGGATTTTTCCAATTTCCATTTTGTATACCGTAAACACAATATAATACTGTAAACATTAAACAAAAAATTCAAAAATCATTATCCAAATTTATATTAGGATTCATATGCCATTTCCATTAAGTACAAGTATAACATCAAACTTAACATAAAAGAGAGGAAAAAAAGGAACGAACCAAGAAAGGAAGACAAACAATGTGAGACAAAGTTTGGAAACGCTGACAAATGCCACTTGACGGTGACAGTTGCCACCAGAAAGAGGGATCGGATAGAGGTAGTGCGACGAACATTTAGCGGTGGGAGAGAGAGAAAGAGGAGAGAGTAACAGGGTGGGATAGGGAGAAACAGAAGAGAGTAATGAAGATAGCAGAGATGTTTCGTCGATTAGGTTTTGAATACCAAAACCTCGTTGTTTTTGGTAAATAAATCCACCACCTATATTTAAATTTATTGACAAAATCTAGTTCCATTGGTACACCCTGATTTGACTACATTTATTAAATACGTTGCAATTGAAGCAAACTACGACGTCTAACTTTCAACTTTATTGATGAAATAAACTTTTGTCAGTACACATCTCCTTTACCGATGGTGATTCCTATTTTGTCGCTATATTCCATCACAAAAATTAACGAGATAATGTCCCATCCATCTTTACCGACGGGTATTGTTTCCATCGATAATTTTTCGTTGAAGCATTAGTAATTTTCTTGTAGTGTTACTGACGGTCATTTTATACCGTTGTTAAAGTCTGTCACAAATTTTGTCGGAATAATTTCCCTCCATATTTAGCGACAAATATTAGTACCATCTCTAAACAAAATTTTTCCTGTCAGTTTACTGACGTAAATTGATTTTCCATCAGTAATTACCAACGATTTAATTTTCGTCAGTAATTTTCCATCGCTAACTCCTGGTTTTCTTGTAGTGTATGCTCACTTTCAATATCAAAGTGATTTTTTTTTGGAGTTTAGGGATATATTTGGCAAAAAGAAATTCAAGACATTAAATCTTTCAACCATTAAAGTCTTACCTAATTAAAAATGAAACTATATAAACCAACCGATTTCTAAATGTTATCTGCACATATAGAAAATAAAAGGATTGATATAATAACATTTCTAACTTTTTTATTGACTGTATTTTAAAATTGTATTGTTAAATTTGGCAAATTGTGCACATATTTTTTATTTTTATATAAGATTCCCTTTATTATGAATATAATGATTAGTTATTTTCAAATATATTATCTTATATTGAATACAATGATTAGTTATTTTCAAATAGATTATCTTATATTTTCAACTATTAAAATGGGTATGTATATATTTGTAATTCAACATTACTTTTAAGGCAACATAATTTGTTTCTATTACTATTTATATCATGAAGACTTACTAATGTGTATGACGAAATCAAAAGAAGTGAATAAGGATGCACTATAAGTTAAAATAAGATTAACATATAATTTAGGGTTAAATTCACTGGATAACAAATTATTATTATGCCTCTTAACTTTTAAAAACTATCAATAACCCTTTTATGAATTAGTTTTTATCACATTTATCTCCCTTACCATCAACGCTTGATAAGAACTCTAAATTCAAATGTAAAAATGATGTTATATTTGTAATATGACATTATAAGTGGCACAATAGTGTCTTCTAACCAATTCAATCTTATGGGTTATTTAATCTACACCACGTTTAGCTTTATATCGCATCATTTTGCATCTTACACGAGGCTGCATAAAGTAGAAGAGAAATAGAGAGAAATTTGGGAGGAGAGGCAGAGGCAAATGCAAGCCTTAATTGAAACACTAGAAAGGACAAATTATCGTCCAAAGATTGTCATTGTTGATGCAGGTGAAGTTGCAATAGAGATCGAAGTGGAAGTTACATTTAAGAGTTTATCTAAGTAAGTTTACAACTATGATCTAGATTAGAAATTTCAATTTAGGAATTCTTTAATTACAAAGTGAATTGGAAAGCAAGGTCATCTTTTTGTTTCTGTTATCATTTCTTAATTATGAAGGATAAGTGAAAATTATTAATTCCAATTGGATATAAATATAAATTTATGATACAAATGGAAAATCATCACAAACCTATACTATAGGAGAATTGGAATTGCCAACTTTGGAAAAGGAAACTTAGGAGAACAAGTTGCTTGAGAGCTTGGAAAGTTGTAGTAGCATATGATGAGAAAATTTTATTAAATACAAATAAAGAAATTAGATTTTATTAGAAGATTTTAAATAACTTGAGCAATATTTAAAACTTGGTATCAAGAAATTTTATTGATATTTAAAACTTGGTATCAAGAAATTTTATTGATCTTTAACGAATATCCTTTGCATGTTGTATATAATTTGACGAATCCATTTACAAGATAGATGGGGGCAATTGGGTGAAAAAGACAATACAAAAGTGCGTGCGCTCACGCACAGATACACACACACACACACACACACACACACACACACACACACACACACACACACATATATATATTCTCAAACCCTAATGGCTAGACTGGTGGTACTGGATATACCTATAGGTCTTGTTGGGACCCGATCTGGAGACCGGACCCCAACCGGAAAAACGGAAAGAAACTGAAGGAATGCGTATTCTTAACGCCAAAGAACGGACGAATACGCATCGGACTCATCGGATACAAATCGAATCGGAAGGCAAAGCAAATCGCTTGTTCGAATCGAACACTTTTCCGACATCCGAGAACAAAATCTGATCAGACTATCGCGTTGGAAACTCTAAGACTAACCAATCCAAAAACGGTATAAATTTTTTTTTTCTTTTCATCTTGTTCAATCTCATACAAATCAATACACTTTTTCAATTTGGAATTCATCATCAATCAAAACTCAATATACTTGA
>JANVCQ010672610.1:0-15862 GCA_025531925.1 Erythroxylum plowmanianum | reverse complement strand
ATAACCCCAAGAAGATAAAGAAAAAAGATCAGGAAGCAGAAAAAGAAAACGAAATAGAAAGAGAGAGGCAGAAGAAGAGAGCATTACCCAGAAATCGAAAGAGAAACGTGCGAGGAGAGGGGCGGCTACCTAGAGAGATCCCCTTCCTTCGACATCGTGACATCACAAGATTTGGAAAGTTGGAGGACAAAATCAAGCCCTAATCGAGTAGTCTGCGATAGATACATAACATGATTTAGCTATCTGAGTTGTTTTTTTAGTGATGAACCAAAGGACTGATGATCCATAGAGCACTCGTTTGAATCGCCGGCATAGAAAGTGAAAGCTTCAAACCTAATCGAGTAAGAGGTAAAAGTGTCAAGAAAGGAGCAAGTTGTTATACCCAAAATGTAATGCTTTGTGTTTTATATGTAAACTTTGTCGTTTGTTAACCTAAACTTACTCAAAGACCCAAGTGGTCGAGAATTATCCCAATTCTAAATTTGGCTGCATTTTATCGGAATGGATAGCTTATAGACTTTTCAATTTTTTTAATGACTTGATCAATCATTTTATTTAAGGTTGGTTGGTGGGATGTTTATCATAAAGATAGATATAAGGTTGACAAGTTTAGGTTTCATACGGTAAATGTCACACGCAAGTTAAAAACTGATGAACCATATGTTTTAGCTTCTCAAGCTAAACAAGTTTACTATGTAAGAGATATTAAGGAGCTCAGTTGGCAGGTTGTTGTCAAGATAAAGTCTCGTGATTTGTATGATCTTCTTGATGATGATATAGGAGATGAGCCATGCCAAGAAAATGAAAATTTTGGCTTTACACTTCACGAATCTACTTTAGAGGATGATACTGATACAATATCTTTTGATACAATATCTTTGGATAGATCTGATCTAGATGCTGCAATTGTTGAAGGAAATTCGTTAAATATTGATACTATGAGTGCTGGAGAAGGTGATGAAACTGATTGTGATCAAGATACTTTTATGGATGATGATGAAACAAATTCAGTAAGTGAAGATGAGGAAGGCGACGATGACAATGATTGAGCATTGGCAAGAACGTTGTTTTTAATTTTCAATAGGTTAAGCGTTTTGCTTAATATTTTGGAACAAGATTTTTATTATATTTCAACATTTAATTATTTTGATTTTTTTTTACGAAATTTCAAAATTATGTATACCAAATATCTATGATATGTAAAATATTATTTTTGGTTTATTAATATATGTAGTTTGAATATTCTATAAGAAAATATTTAAATTTGTTTGCAAATAATCATATTAAAGAAAAAATCATGACAAGTAGTTTCTGGTCTCTAAAATTTTTACAATAATGACAAAATTTATCTTTGTAATAGTTAATTTTAATATTTTATTATAACAAAAAATATTTATGATTAATTTGTTACTTTTATATTGACAATAACTTTTGTCACAAAAAGTTGATCAAGTGACAACAAAATTTTTTGTCACTAAAATTACAAATAGTAGTGAGCATAGTGATAGTTTCGTTGTTGTGACAATATTAAGTAGACACTAACTAATTGAATTTTTATTAACAAAATTTTTTGTCATATCAAGTACATAGGCTTTTAATAACAAAGCTTAGTGATAAAAGAAAATTTGATAATATTAATATATTAATAGTGACAATTTAATTATGAAGATACTAAATTGTCACAATTCCAATTGTATTAGTGACATAAAAATAAATCATCACAGTTAATCCAACAATAGTAAATTGTCACAATTCCAATTGTATTAGTGACATAAAAATAAATCATCACAGTTAATCCAACAATAGTATCAATCAATTATTTTGTCACAACAAATCTTGAATCTGTGATGAAATAATACTTAAGCACAAAAAAATTGTCACTAAATTATAAATGATAGTGATCGTAGTTACTGTTTGGTGATTGTGACAATAATAAGTAGATACTAATTAATTGAATATTTATTAACAAAAATTTTCGTCACAGTAAAATATTACGTGACGATAAACCGTTTCGTCACAATAAGAAAAAATATTAGTGACCAAACTATGTTTTGTTACAACAAATAGAAAATATTATTTGCCAACATATGTTTTGTCACAATTACAATTAATTCCCGCCCAAAATTATTTTGGTGCCAAATTTCATAGACTTTTAGTGACAAAACTTAGTGATAAAATAAAATTTAACACTATTAATATATTAATAGTGACAATTTAACTATGAAAGATACTAAATTGTCATAATTACCATTGTATTAGTGACAAAAATATAAATCATCACAGATAATCCAAACAATAGTGTCAATCAATTGTCTTGGTACTAAAAAATATCGTATTTGTGATGACAAAAATAGTTAGTCACAAAAAAATTGCCAATAAATTACGAATAGTTGTGACTATAGTTATAATTCGGTTATTGTAACAATATGAAGTAGACACTAATTAATTGAATATTTATTGATAAAATTTTTTGTCACAATAAGTAAACTATTGTGTGACGATTAACCATTTTGTAACAAAAAGAAAAAAATATTAGTCACAAAACTATAGTTTGTCACAACAAATAGAAAATATTAGTCACTAACATATGTTTTGTCACAATTATAATTTATTCCCGTCAAAATTATTTTGGTGCCAAATTGCATAGGCTTTTAATGACAAAACTTAGTGATAAAAGAAAATTTGACATTATTAATATACTAATAGTTGCAACTTAATTGTGAAAGATACTAAATTGTCATAATTACTATTGTATTAGTGACAAAAAAAATAAATCGTCACAGTTAATCCAAAAAATAGTGTCAATCAATTGTCTTGTCACCAAAAACCTCGTATTTGTGACGAAACAATAGTTAGTCACAAAAAAAATTGTCACTAAATGTCTTAACTCTTGTAGTGTACCAACATGAGAAAGTAGGTCAAATGCGTACTTAACTAAAGAGATAATAGCCTTTAGAAGTTTCCAAATTCTTCATTTCAAAGTGTTGACTAAGATATGTTGAAGATATGATTTAGTCAATCAAATCGTATCTCTTGATTAAAGCAAATCGTATCTCTTGTTATTCTGTCATTCAATTTGCCTTGTAAATCTCTCCTTATCTTATACATGTAAATCGTGTATTTATACTGTACCGATCATTGGAAATTATATCCTTTGCCTATCATTCTCTATTACTAACAAGATAATGTTATAATTCAAAAGTGCCAAATGCATCATCGCCTGTTATTATCATATAATCGACATAAATTAATAGAAGGACAATACCTCAGTCAGTTCGATGAATAATTAATAGAAGGACAATACCTCAGTCAGTTCGATGAATAAATAGTGAATAAAGGTAAGTTAAGCAAGGGTAAAATTGAATTTGACAAACTAGGACCTAAGAGCTTATTTTAATTCACACAAGACTTGTCGAAGCCTATAATCCTTACGAGAAGAATGATAACTTGGTTTTGACAACCATCTAAAAAAGTTGTCATTTTTTAACTGTGCCAATAGCTGATAAATTGGAAACTAAAGTTAATCAAGCTATTAGATCAAAGGTTTCTTCATAGTTTATGCTATACTTTTGAGTGTACGTTTTGGCTACTAAATGAGTTTCGTAACATTTAATAGAACCATAATAATGAGTTGTTGATTTTGTAAACCTATTTGAAGCTAAAAAGTGTCTTATTAGGAGGAAGATAATAAGTGTCTTATTAGGAGGAAGATCAACTAAGTCCCTAATATGAGTTTTTTCTAAGGCCTAAAGTTTTTTAGTCATAACTTGCCGTTCAAAAGGGCGCTAGTACTGGTCTTGTGATATGAGTGAGGCTTATGGAGAGTCACAATAGCAGAATAACATTGTAAATTATTAAGATGATGAGGAGTTTGTCTTACCCCAGTGGAACAATAAAGAGAAGTGTCAAGACATGTGAGTAGAGGAGTAGGATCAAGTATCAACAATTGCTATAAATTCAGTAGGAGCGGGTGGCTTAGGCCTAATATTGAGTGCATTACAGTTACTTGAATTAGAACTTGAAAACAACTAAATCGACAAGCTAGTAAAATTAAAGACTTAATAATAATGTTAGAGTGGCGAAATTTAGAAAACTAAGAGAATATGGTATTTTCTCATAAGATAACATGACGAGAAATGCGTAGTTGTTAGAAATAGGATCAACAACGATACCTTTTGTATTTTATCTCACAACCAAGAAGACAGCATAGGCGGGCATGCGGTTCTAATTTTGTGCAGTCATGAGATTGTAAAAGAACGAAACAAGCACATCCAAAGGGATGCAGGTTTTGATCGTCAGAAGGCTTATCAAACAACTTTTCGAAAGGAAATAAAGGTAGGAATTAGATTTATAGTGTTGACAGCGTTCAATAACATTGCCTAACAAACTAAGCAAAGAAGAATCGAATAGTTTTGAGAAAACTGAGTTTTAATCATGTTAGCAAATATAATGTAAATTTGTGGCAACTCAAAATAATGTTTCGTAAAATTTTTTTAACTCACTCAAGAATAATTGTCAATAAATAATACAAATAATCACCTCCGTTATAAGTATAAAGATAAAGATGAGATGAGTTTTAAATAATTTATCGACGTGATAAATTAAAACTCAAGGCTAAATATATATAATTTTATATACATCAATAGAGAAAAGGAATTATTAGTGATATCATAGCATAAATAAATAATATGATATTCTCAAGTTATATTGTGTGAAGGTCCCTGAAATTATATGAACTCCAAAATTTCGTACCTTTTTTACAAAGGTCAAATTGTAGAAAATTGAGTTAATAATAATTATCTTAGAACATTGCTAGAAGAGTATGAATGATTCAATTTAATGCAAGATTCTAAAAAATGGGTCAATTTGATTCAAAAGATTAATAAAGAGAAAATTATTATTAGTTTGAGTCTGGATCTAAATATATTACAGGGCTCACTTTCTTTGTAGAAAGGAATATGAAATTCAAAATATTTATATATTAAAATTGAAAAGATGATTAAAGTGATAAATGATCTAATGAATGCTCACTGAGTTTATATTTATTTTCAATTGAGAGAATATATATATACGTATCAAATATTCTCAAAGCATATTGGTCATACAAATTATTTATCAAATATAAAAGCTGAAAATGTAAAGAATTATGTAGGTCATACAAATTATTTGTGTTATGAAACTTGAAAATATAAAGCATGTTGAGTATTGACCTAATCATGTGTGAGAGAGACAAGAATTTTTAATACAGGACACCCATATTAGGTCCATCGAATTTGTTTTGAATTAAATGATAAATAGAAATATTTTGAAATAGATAGAAGACTTCTAAGTAAATATTTATATAACTAGGGGTATGCTTTTTCTCGTACATAAATTTGCTTCCCCATACCATACACTACAGAACAACGATAACAAAGAGGTGGCCTTGTTATACTTATGCCCTTCTTAAGAGAATAGAGACAGCGACAGGAGGGTTTGAAAACAAATGGAAGCCACAGGGTATGGCGAAGAAGAAAACATAGTTCTAATCCATAACATTCCTCAACACAATGGGGCCAAAACAAAAGAAGGAAACACATATGCAAGACTGATTAAATCATCATCTACTTCTCAGAAGCCAAAGCAGAATGTCCTCTCTGGCCATTATAGTTAGAAGTACCCATTAAAGAAGGCATCACCTAGACTTCAGAGACAAATATAATTGCCATGTTGAAGGTGTAACTCAAAAAGGGATCATCTTCACACCTGCAGCAACAGGAATCCCTACGAGTCCAATGAATATGCTAAAGAACCACTGCCATATAGTGAGAGCTGATGTATTGGCTAAAGTGCCCAGGAACTCGATGATTGTGATTTGGAAAAGAACAATGAGTCCTAGAACATATTTAAAACATAGTTACAGAGTATGCCTCTAAAAGCATTCTTTTCATTCAGTTTGCGGGACCTTATCATATTGGATACCTGCACATAAAATCAAGCCCCTGTCATTAACCTTGAGCTTTTACAGCATTGAACATTTTCCATAATTGTTGTCGGGTATTGTCAATACACATACCTGACAAAAGATGAACGTGTTGAATATGAATGTGTCAAGGATTAGATTGGAATCTGGATCATCAATATGTAGTATTTCTTTTCCTTTTGCCTGAAGAAACCATATTATTGTGAACTGATATAGGAATTGTCCAAAGATGTTCCTATACATGTCATTGCTGGTAACACTTCCTTTTCTTCCATCAGGTGGCTTCGTCATGTTATTATTTTGTCTTTAATTTGTGGTGGATCCGAATGGCGACTTGACCTGATAAGCTCGCGGTGCGACCCGAATTGGATAAAAATGGAAATCTGTGTTGGAAGCGAAGGGTTTGGGCTGATATGGACCTGTTTTAATAAGAAAATAAAACCTGGTTGTAAAAGGGATCTATCTGTATCGTTTTCTTCATAGTGAAATTCTCCCTTTGCTTTTGCTCGAGGAAGTAGGTATCATTGGCTGAACCTCGTTAAATCTTTGTGTCGTCCTTTCTTTATTTTCGCTACTTTGATTTTGTGATTGTGCGCGTGAATTTTAACAATTGGTATCAGAGCCTAGGGTTCTCTGCGCATTATCTAGGGTTAAGATGGCGTCTTCATCTTCTGCAAAGTACAAAGTAGAGAAGTTTGATGGGGGATCTAGTTTCAGTCTTTGGAAGATTAGGATGAGATCGTCCTTGGTATTACAAGGATTATGGAAGGCGATTGATGAGGATTTTCCCGAAGGTATGAGGGAATCGGAGAAGTCAGATTTGAAGGGGAGGGCGTTAAGTGTGATTTTCATGAGTGTTACCGACAACGTCCTTCTCGAGATCGTTGTCGAAGATTCTACAGGGAAGGCGTGGAAGAAGATGGAGGAACTGTATTCCGCGAAATTGCTGACAAACCGTCTCTACCTGAAAAAGAGGCTGTATAATCTCCGAATGAATGAAGGTACACCCTTTAAATCTCATCTTGACGAGTTCAATTCGATAATTATAGACCTTAAGAATATAGATATCATAATTGATAATGAGGATCAAGCCTTGATTGTGTTATGTTCATTACCACCATCCTATGAGACGTTTGTTGATACACTGTTGTATGGGAAAGATAGTTTTTCAATGGATGACGTCAGTAATGCTTTGAAGTCTAAAGAGTTGAAAAAGAACTTTCCAGAAAATAAGGCAGAAGCTGAGAGTTTAGTGAGTAGGGGAAGAACACAGACGAAAGATTCTTCTAAGAAAAAGTCCAAGGCTAGATAGAAGTCTAGAGCAAAGAAGCTAAACTGTTTCGAGTGTAGAGAGCAGGGTCACTTTAGGAGAGACTGTCCTAAGTTGAAAGAGAAGAAGGGGAGGCAGAAGGACGAGAATTCTGCTAATATTGTTGATATTCGTGGTTCTGATGACAGTGACGGTGCAAGAGAGGTGTTGTCCGTGAGTTCAAGTCATGGGCAAAATTTCTGGGTTCTTGATTCTGGTGCAACTTTCCATATGTATCCTCACAAGCAGTGGTTTGCTACATACAAACAGATGAGTAGGACTGTCTATTTAGGTAATAATAATCCACTACCAGTAGAGGGGATTGGCTACATCAGATTAAGAATGTTTGATGGTGTTGTTAGAAGCATTGAATGTTGGCATGTTCCTCAGATGAAGAGGAATCTGATTTCTCTTTCGACTTTGGATGATCAAGGGTTCAAGTTCCATTTAGAAAATGGAACTCTTAAAGTGTGCAAAGGCTCTATGGTATTCATGAAGGGTAAGCTGGAATCTAGACTATATTTGCTTCAGGGCAGTGTGGTTGAAGGGGAAGTCGCTATAGCTTCAAGAAGCAGTGATCAGAATCAGTCTCAACTGTGGCATTTACGTCTTGGTCACATGAGTGACAAGGGATTGTCTGTTTTAAGCAAGTAGAATTTGTTGGATAGGTACAAAAATGAAGATTTAGACTTCTGTGAGCATTGTGTGCTTGGCAAACAGACTAGGGTGAAGTTCAGCAAGAAGGTAGTGCACAAGACCAATGATAAGCTGGATTACATACATTCAGATTTGTGGGGTCCGAACATAATTCCTTCAAAGAGTGGTGCCAGGTACTTTATGACTTTGATTGATGATTATTTGGTATGGGTGTATTTCTTGAAAAGCAAAGATGAAGCTTTTCCAACATTTGTTAAGTGGAAGACGATGGTTGAAAGGCAGACAGAAAGAAAAGTGAAGCGTCTTCGTACCGATAATGGGTTGGAATTTTGCAATTTCGAGTTCAATGACTTCTGCAGCAAGGATGGCATAGTGAGACACCGCACTTGTTTAGGCACACCACAACAGAATGGTGTTGCAGAACGGATGAACAGAACGCTTTGTGACCAAGCACGAAGCATGCTCTCACATTCAGGTGTGAGTAAAGATTTTTGGGCTGAAGCAATCAATACAACTTGCTATTTGGTTAACAGATCTTCATCTACAGCTATTGAGTTCAAAACTCCTTTTGAGGTATGGTCCAGTTTACCTGCTGATTACTCTAATTTGAGAGTATTTGGTTGTCCTGCATATGTTCATGTGAGAGATGGTAAGCTTGAGCCGAGGGCAAAGAAATACATATTTCTAGGATATGCATCTAGAGTGAAAGGTTACAGGTTGTAGTGCACAGATAAGAAATCTCTAGGTTTTAATATCAGCAGGGATGAGACATTCAATAAGTCTGTCTCACTGGATAGTCAAAAGGAGAAGACAATAGCAGGATCAGATCACGGTGTCAGAGATCTAATGGAGCTTGAGATTAAAACTCCACTAGCTTAGTCCAGTGATTTAAGAGTGGAGAAGGTGCAAGATGTTGATGTTCATGATGCACCTGAGCAACAGCAATCGTATAGCATTGCAACAGGCAGAGAGAGGAGATAGATCAGACCACCACAGAGATATGCAAATGTAGCTGATGGAGATCTTGTTGGATATGCAAACCTTGTGGCTTTTGCTTTGTCAGTTGCAGAGACAGTTGATGTGCAGGAGCCTAATAGCTATAAAGAAGCTATTTCAAGTTCAGAAGCAGATAAATGGATTGGTGCTATGGGTGAAGAAATTGAGTCTCTTCACAAGAATCAAACTTGGAAGCTTGTTATATTGCCAAAGGGACAGAAGGTAGTAGGCTGCAAATGGGTTTTCAAAAGAAAAGAGAGCAATTGTGGGGTTGACGCACCTAGATACAAGGCAAAATTAGTGGCTAAGGGTTTTACTCAGAGGGAGAGGATAGATTATAATGAAGTGTTCTCTCTAGTCATGAAACATAGTTCTATTAGGGTCTTGTTAGCTATGGTAGCTCTTCATGATGTAGAGCCTAAGCAGTTAGATGTGAAAACTACATTCCTGCATGGTGAGTTAGAAGAGCATATTTATATGAGCCGACCTGAAGGTTTTGTCACTCTAGGTATGGAAAATCATGTTTGTTTGCTTCAGAAATCCTTGTATGGTCTGAAACAGTCCCCTAGGTAGTGGTATAAGAGGTTTGATACTTTCATGATTCATAATGGCTTTACACGAAGTGCATATGATAGTTGTGTGTATCATAAGAAGCTTGCAAATGATTCTTTTGTGTATTTGCTGTTGTATGTGGATGACATGCTTATTGCTGCTAAAAGCATGTCATAGATTGTTTTGTTAAAGAAGCAGTTAGGTGAATAGTTTGAAATGAAGGATTTGGGTGCAGTAAAGAAGATTTTGGGGATGGAAATAACACGGGATAGAAGTGTTGGGAAACTTACATTATCTCAACAGTTCTATGTTGAGAAAGTCATTCAGAGGTTTCATATGACAGGTGCCAAGCCTATATCTGTCCCGCTTGCTTCCCATTTCAGATTATCTACAGACTTCTCGCTGAAGACAGATAAGGAGATGGAACAGATGTCGAGTATTCCATATTCGAGTGCTGTGGGTAGTATTATGTATGCTATGGTTTGCACTCGTCCTGATATTTCACATACGGTCAATGTTGTAAGTAGATACATGACATCTCCTGGAAAGGAACATTGGCAGGCTGTGAAATAGATTTTGAGATATCTAAAGGGTATTGCAGACATTGGTTTGAATTTTGATAAGACCACCTTGTGCGGTTTAGTTGTTGGTTATGTTGATTCAGACTATGCAGGGGACTTAGATAAGAGGAGATCGCTGACAGGTTATGTTTTTACTCTTTCTGGAAGTGTCATTAGCTAGAAGGTGACTTTGCAAGCTGTTGTTGCATTGTCTATCACAGAGGCTAAATATATGGCTGTTACAGAAGCAGTGAAGGAAGCTATTTGGTTATAGGGTTTGGTAAGTGATCTTGGTTTGGTTCAGGATAAGACTTTAGTGTTTTGTGATAGCTAGAGTGCCATTCATCTTACCAAGAACCAGATGTACCATGAGCATACAAAGCATATTGATGTCAGGCATCATTTTATTTAGGACATTGTATCACAAGGTGTGGTTGTTGTGAAGAAAGTGTCTACATATGATAATCCAGCTGATATGATGACCAAGGCAGTCCCAGTTAACAAGTTTAGGCATTGCCTAGACTTGATTGGTGTGTGCAGTATTGAGTAGTGCCCTTGCGAGGGCTGTGTACAAGACAAAGTGATGATTTTCTTATTGAAGAAGTGAATTCAAGCCAAGGGGAAGATTTGCTATTATTTTATCTTGAATTTGTGGTGGATTCGAATGGCGACTTGACCCAATAAGCTAGCGGTGTGACCCTGAATTGGATAAAAATGGAAATCTGTGTTGGAAGCGAAGGGCTTGCGTCAATATGGACTTGTTTCGATAAGAAAATAAAACTTGGTTGTAAAAGAGATCTATCTGTATCATTTTCTTCATAGTAAAATTCTCTCTCTACTATTGCCCGAGGAAGTAGGCATCATTGGCCGAACCTCGTTAAATCTTTGTGTCGTCCTTTCTCTATTTTCGCTACTTTGATTTTGTGATTGTGCGCGTGAATTTTAACACGTCATAAGATCATCATCTGGAGCCTCAACTGCCAGGGCGAATGCTCCCAATGTGACTATGATCAGGCTAACTTAAACAAGCTCAACATCCAAGAATGGAACACCTCTCAAGGATTGATTTCAAGCAAAATTACAAGCTTGATGCTATAGGGTAGCTGAGACATAAGTTTAAAAATTCATCAGATGGAATTGAACTTCTGACCTGTCAACCAAGCTGAAGAAATGTTGAGAATGAATGCAACAACATTAACAGTCAACTGGAACTGTATAAACTTTTTAATATTCATGACAATCAAACGTCCCCATTTGGCCCCCTTGACAACTATGGAGAAATCATCATCCAGAATTATGACATCAGCGCTTGCCTTGGCCACCTGAAGTTTGGGAACAAGAAAAAGTTCTGAGTTTCAAAAGTTTTCTTTCCCAATCATGAAACTAAAATTGATTTGAAGAACACCATTATAAACATAAATGAACGACAAGATCTTGTATAGTTTTGACTATCAAGTCATAACTAGGAAAAGTAGGTAGATTTATAAAATAATACTCATCTTAGTTCCATGAATCCTTGTTGCTAGACCTATGTCAGTTTCATTTAGTGACGGGGCATCATCGGCTCCAGCACCATTAACTGCAACAACTTAGTTGAAAGTAGTTTGTAAATGCTTCACCAGTGAATGCTTATCTAGAGGAGAAGATCGAGCTACTGTTGGAATCCAAATTGTGATCAAATCACGGGCACAGTGGAAAATAAAAATTTTACAGATACCTAGCGAATCATTATAACTGAATAAAAGATAAAAATGATTTAGAAACTGTACCTTATTCACTTTTCCACTGAAAAATCTTTGAAACTTTTTCCGATTGATCAATCACGAGTTGTTCAAGTGTCCGACCTTTGATGGTATCCACAGAGCAATTCTCAACAGTAATGTCGTTCCCTTTGATGAAGCATTCATTGCCTATCTAAAATATGCAATCAATCAGTTTATTGGTGAGGGTCTTCGGACTTTATGTCTTGCCTATACTGAACTGGGAGATGAATTCTACACAAGCGATCCCGATCCGTCTTTTGGATATACTTGCATTGCAATTTTGGGCATTAAAGATTCAACTCGTCCTGGGATCAAGGATTCTGTCACTACTTGTCATGCAGCCGGTATCATTGTTAGAATGGTTACCAATGACAATATTGGTACTGCTATGGCAATTGCTAGGGCATGTGGAATTCTTACTGACGATGGTATAGCCATTGAAGGTGCTGATTTCTGTGAGAAGAATTTGGAAGAATTACTTAAACTTATCCCCAAAATTCAGGAGCTTAGCTCATTCCTTTTAACATATTCTTGCATTTTCCCATTAAGTGTAGAGTGCATCATATTTTTCTCAAAATTATCTCCTTTTTTGTCAATCTTTTTCTTACAAGTGATAGCTCGATCTTCTCCTCTAGATAAGCATTCACTAGTGAGGCATTTACAAACTACTTTCAACGAAGTTGTTGCAGTCACTGGTGCTGGAGCCAATGATGCCCGTCACTAAATGAAGCAGACATAGGTCTAGCAACAGGGATTCAAGGAACTGAGGTGAGTATTATTTTATAAATCTACGAACTTTTCTTGGTAATGAATTGATGGTCAAAACTGTACAGGATCTATGTTGTTCATTTATGTTTATAGCGGTGTTCTTCAAAGCAATTTTAGCTTCATGATTGGGAAAGAAAACTTGTGAAACTCAAAACTTTTTTCTTTTTTCCAAAATTCAAGTGGCCAAGGCGAGTGCTGATGTGATAATTCTGGATGATGATTTCTCCACAATTGTCAAGGGGGCCAAATGGGGACATTTGATAGGCCAGTGGCTCGACGGGCCAGGATTACTTCCAAATGATGTCATTTTGAAAGTTTTTTATTAAAAAATAATGACGGGCCAGGCCCGCTCGTGGCCCATTGGGCCATAATTCGGGCCATGGGCAGGTTAGCCAGTGGTAGGGCCGAGCTGCGGGCTGACCCATCCTAGCCCATTAGGTCACTGGCCTGTCAAACGTCCCCATTTGGTCCCCTTGACAACTGTGTAGAAATCATCATCCAGAATTATCACATCAGCAATCGCTTTAGCCACTTGAAGTTTGGAAAAAAAAAGAAAAAGAAAAAAGCTTTGAGTTTCATAAGTTTTCTTTCTCAATCATAAAGCTAAAATTGCTTTGAAGAACACCGCTATAAACATAATAAACGAACGTAGATCCAGTACAGTTTTGGACCATCAATTCATAACCACGAAAAGTACGTAGATTTATAAAATAATACTCACCTCAGTTCCATGAATCCTTATTGCTAGACCTATGTCTACTTCATTTAGTGACGAGGCATCATCGACTCGAGCACCAGTGATTGCAACAACTTTGTTGAAAGTAATTTGTAAATGCTTCACCAGTGAATGCTTATCTAGAGGAGAAGATCGAGCTATCACCTACAAGAAAAAAGATTGGCAAAAAAGGAGATGATTTTGAGAAAAATATTATGCACTCTACACTTGTTGGGAAAATGTAAGAATATGCTAAAAGGAATTAGGTAAGCACTTGAATTTTGGGGATAAGTTCAAGTAATTCTTCCAAATTCTTCTCACGGAAATCGACAGCTTCAATGGTTATACCATCCTCAGTAAGAATTCCACATTCCCTAGCAATTGCCTTAGCAGTATCAATACTGTCTCCTATAACCTAGCAGCATAACAAGTAGCTACGGAATCCTTGATCCCATGATGTAGAACAGTTAACTTATGATTATCTTGAAGAATATGATCACTGTAATCGTCGAAAATCTCAACAGTTTTTCTGATTTTGGAAACAACAACTATTCTAGCAGTTTTTTTATATTAGGAAATTTGTGATTATCATATATTCTATTTTGATAGATTTAGTATTTGATGTTATCTTCAATTATTCGATTTCCATTAGTTCTATCTCTATATAAGATGTCCGTTTTGTAATCGAAAACATAGTTTTGCCATTGAATAAAATTCCAAATTCTTAAAGTTGCTCCAAATTTGTACTTTTTGCTGCGTCATTTGGTATCAGAGCAGGTTTCTCCTGTGACGATGGTGAATAACGTGAATGTTAATCTCCCCGTTGCTGAGGGTCGTGAGAACGAGCCTATTACGTAGGCTGAGTTCAATCAATTTGTGGCTCAAACCGATCGGAGGTTTCAAGAGATCCTTGATGCCATACAGTGTTTGTCCACAAACCGTGTGCCTGGTGTTCTTCCAGCTAAGCAAATTCCTATTGCTCGTGATCCCGAAGATGCTATGGGGCGTGGAAGAATTCCCCGGCATAGGTGTCAAGACTATGTCGAGGATACAGATGATGAAGATTTCCAGAAGATGCAGATTTGTGGTGGTCACCGATATAGGGGATTCCAGGAGGACCATGTTCGTGGGGATCGACGGCAGGGGGGCTATCGACGAAATCCTGAGCAGTATCAACTCAAAATCGATCTCCTTAGTTTCAATGGGAATTTGGATATTGAAGATTTCCTAGACTGGCTTTAGGAGGTCGAGAAATTTTTTGACGCTATGGATATTGGCGTAGATCACCAAGTGAAACTGGTGGCGTACAAATTGAAAGGAGGCGCTTCAGCTTAGTGGGAACAGACTCAATTAACACGACGTCGACAAGGCAAGGCTCCTATTCAATCATGGGGTTAAATGAAACAGAAATTGAAGAAGAGGTTCCTCCCAACGGATTACGAGCAATTGTTATTTCAACAATTCCAAAATTGTCGACAATCGAATAGATCGGTCCAAGCTTATACGGAAGAGTTCCTTTGACTCTCCACTCGCAATAACTTGGATGGAGTCCGGGGCACAACAAACTGCTAGGTACATTAATGGTTTGCGACTTAATATCCAGGATCATGTTTCTTTGCATCGACTATTTTCTGTTGAAGATGCCCAGGATATGGTGCGGAAAGTTGAGATGCATTTGGAGAGGCATAGCCCTAGCACTCGTGGTAGCACTTATTTGGATCGTGGGTCATTCGAGAAAGGAAGACAACACGACGTTACAAATTTTGCTAGTCGACAAAACCCTGATTCGAACCGAGTTCCAAGGGGTACTACGGGGACGCCTAAGGAAGCAGTTGCAGCAAGCCATCGCACTCCCAATCAGAATAATCAGAATACCCAGAACCCATATGCTAAACCCCAACCGATTAGGTGCTATAAGTGTAACGAGTTGGGCCATCGTTCCAGTGATTGTCCTCGTTGTAGAATGGCTAATATCTTTGAACATGACGAAGATATGCAGGTGGACGATTGGGAAGAGGAAGAAGAAGTGGATGTGGAGGATGAAGTGGGCAAGCATGTTAATTGCGTTGTACGTCATCTATTGCTTGCTCTGCGGATGGAAGACACCCAGCAGAATCAGCTTTTCCGCGCTCACTGTACTGTCAACGGCAAAATATGTGATATCATTATTGACAGTGGAAGTTGCGAGAACATAGTGTCAAAGGCTTTGGTGGATCACTTACATCTAGCGACGAAGCCGCATCCCGTACCCTACATGATCGAGTGGATACGTAAGGGAGCCGAACTTAAGGTAAACCAATTATGCCGTTTACCTATTTCGATCCGAAAATCATATCAAGATACTATTGTCTGTGATGTTATGGAGATGGATGCATGTCATATTTTACTGGGTCATCCATTGCAATATCATGTTGATGCTACACACCGAGCTAGGGAGAATACGTATTCTTTTGTGTGGAAAAGGACTAAAATAACCTTGAGACCAAAGACTAATTTCCCTCCAATTGTGAAGAAACAGAATGCAGGAGTTATGATGAACATCCGAAAGCGTGAAGGGATGTATATGATTGTGGACAAGAG
>JANVCQ010672587.1:0-15864 GCA_025531925.1 Erythroxylum plowmanianum | reverse complement strand
ACCCCGTTAGGCCAACGGGAGTATAGCTACAGCATACAAGTGAAGGATAGAGGTCGGGATCAGTTCGCGTCTGCATTTGTGTTTTTCACATTTTGTATTAAATTATCTATTCCGCATCTTTTCGTATAAAATTGCATTTTTTAAATGACACAAGTGTTTTATAATTATGAAAGGGCCCGAATGGTTATTGATTATTGTGATAGGTGGAAATGTTTATGAATTAATGTGGGCTCAATATGAGTTTTCGATTTCCGCATTTTGTGTTATCGATTTTCCAAAAGAAAGAGAAAAGAAAAGAAGTTATGTGGATTTTTGAATGATTGAGTGCTTAGCACACCACCCTCGCGGGGTTCGGACTCGGATATCACCATTGATGTCGGGTTCGGGTCTTGCGGGAGTGGGGTGCTACATTTATTTCTTCCTCTCTTCATTAATTTAAAGAACTCCATGATAACCTCTCTTTCTCTCTCTCTCATGCTCAACGTTAGCCTTTTCATTTATAATTATTATCTAATGGCTATCTAGGTGGAGTTTATTATCATTGGTACATAAATGAAACAATTATACACCCTGTATGAATCCTACTAATAGGTGGGATATAGAGAGATCCAATAGTACACAGCCTTACCTCTAACTAGTAGAGAGGTTGTTTCCAAAATTTTTACAAAGATAACAATAAATAAAGTTTCACACTTATTCCACCACAAAGGAAATGAAGTGATATATGTTTTGATTCCAAGTGACATGAGAGTCGATGAAGGTAAATGAGTTCCATATGTCTGGATTTCCAAAAAGGGTCCTAGTACATTCAATGGCATCAATTGAAAACATCAAAGATCTTCCCTCAGTTGCTAGGTTATTAACACCTTCTTCCAACAACTTCTTGACTATAGCTAAACATGTAGAGGATATAGTGGATGAATCCCTAGATACAATATAGATTACTGAATCAGATGAATTGCCAGTACAATGTGTTTCATCTAAGACATGATTAGTATGGAACTTAGATAGTTAGTTAAGTGAAACTGTATTACGAAGCCAAATTCAAACACATTTATAGCTGGTTGACTAGACATAATAAATGGAATCGATGATTGATCAAAACAACTGATTGCCCTAATCCTATACCAGCCCTCAGGATATTGCCATTGTTTTCATTTTTATCCATGTTCTCATGAAGATTGGAGTAAGCTTTACAAAAGACATAGTACATACAACCAAATGTACATGTAATAACTTACTATGATACAAATAATTAAGAAAGAGGGGTAATTCAAATGATACTAAAAACCTTGAATAAGAACATCGATTATGGAAGGAAAGCAGTGATTAGTGTATGATGATGAAATATCTACATCGATTTTTTTACACTAGGTAAAATTCTCCCACATTCCTCCCATCTAAACTCATTTTTGCCATTGGAAACTAGTCGACATGTCAACATTCCTCGATGAATTGATGTCAACAATTTAATTCTAAAAATTCAAAATATCATAAAATTACTATATTAAATAAAAATTTTTTGGTAATCAAATCCCACATGAATTCTCAATGTAAAGAATTGATTTATAAGACACTTTCTTCATTCCATGTCAATGAGATCAGTTATTTTAGTTTACCGATGATAAGGCAAAGTACTACATTTTAGTAGTGGTTAAGATTTGGTGTAAAAGGAATCATAGGGTAAATGTTTTACATAAACATTTGTTAAATTATGCCTTGAATCTTTCACAAACCTTCCATTAATCAATTAAGAGGGTTTCCTCAAACAAAAACCAGAGGTTGGGAAAAAACATCTACCCATCATCATCCAATATAGAAACACAATTCACCATCTTTCAAACATAAACAAAAAGAGAAACCTATAACCCAATTGTAGAACACAAAGCCCACATTAACTTTGGGACTTAGTAGAAAAATATAACACAATAAGGAGGGTTCTTGGTAATAGAAAAGAAGAACAATATGTTCGAACACAACACACTTCATCAACAATTAGGACCAAAAGACATGAGACAACCACAAAAGACAAGATGACGCTTCTTTAGTCGATTATGAAGAGAATATACAATGGTTAAGACAAAAATGAAGAAAACTTTGTTTTTGTGTTAATAACCTAGTAGAAAATGACATCATTTGTTCTTATGGTAAACGACGTCATTTTTTATTAAGTTGAAAGAAATAAACCATTTGGTGAGGATTCAAAAACCTGTAGCCAAATGCTTTGCCCTTTGCCTTGTAGGTTCACCTTTGGCTAACATAATTATATATAATATATTAATTGTATGTTAAGGTACAAAATTTTTATATAATAAATAGATAATAATTATTAAATAGAATAATATATATTACATAAGTAAGATAATGAGAAAATTTATAAATTATGTAATAATTCATAAATCATGAAACTGGGTAAAATCATTATCAATACATTCATATAACATTATATTAATTACCATATATGATAATAATAATAATAGCAATTTAATTAAAAATAACAAATGGGACTTTTAGCTACCTTTTCATTATATTACTGACTATAATACAATAATTGTATAAGTGTTGAAATAAATTTAGTGAAAATTTTTTCATTTATATTAATTTCTTTAATATATATGATTTCATAATTTAATGTGTATAATAAATTTGTATTTATTATATATAATTTATATAGTAATTTATGTTTATGCTATATTTTAAATTTAGCAAAACGTAAAAATGTTTACAAAAAAGTTTACTATTGGCGACAAATACTAAATTGGAACCTTTTAGTATATGACTACCAACTTAATTGTATTAACAATGATTCTAAGTATAAAACTAAATTCATTTAAGTACAACGTAATTTAAGATATTTATAAAACAAAACAACATTTTATATATGAATGCATATTAAATTTATTTATACTTTTTAATTTAAGATATTTATAAAACAAAACAACATTTTATATATGAATGCATATTAAATTTATTTATACTTTTGTTTTAAAATTTTAATATATATGATATGAAATTTTGATGTGCTTTAACAAAAATTTATTTATTATGCCTAAAATGTTTGCAATTGTAAAGACATGTTAAATTTAAAAAAACAATAAATTTAAAATTTCTATGAAAAATCGTCGTCTATTGTCAAACATTTAGTGACAAATTTCAGAATTTTTCACTAAATGCTTATAGACTTAAAAAATTTAGAGGAAAACAACATCGTCTTTTTAATGACAGATGACATCATTCTCGTAATGTTATATGACCCCCTTCTCTATACATTTGGCAGCAGTTTTTGAAAGCGTTGCCAAATGTTTTGTTGTTTTAAAAAAATGGAAACAACTCTGTTTGTTTAGTGACAAAGGATGTCTTATGAGAGTTTGTCTTTTAAGCCAGACTCGAACCCTGCCCCTTTTTTTCTTCTCTCCTGCGTGCATCTCTTCTTCTTTTTCTCTTGATTGTGAGGCCTTCTATCTTTTGGGTTTTGCATGGTTTTGTTTTCTCCCATCATCGTTGTCATAATAGTCTATCAAAGAAAGTCATCTATCCCTGTTTATTTGGAGTGTTTTGGGTTTCCTTTCATGTGTTTTGGGGGTGTTATGTTTGATTTTGAAGAAAAAACTATGTATGCATTCATTGCATGTTTTTGGGTTATCTGTGAGTGGATTTACTATGAAATTGACCTAATGTTAGTGATGGAAGGGAAAACAAGGGATTCGCATTTGAATGTTGGGTTGAATTTATGATGTCTGTAAGATGTTCGATGAAATGCCTATAAATTTTTACATTTAAAAAGTGTTCTATTTTGGGTATTATTTATGCTCTCAATGTTGTTTTCAAGGGGTATGTCAATGGTCAATTGTTGGGTGATACTTTGAGTTGTTTCCGTATAAATGGAGCGTTAATTTATATGGGATGTGTTTGTATATACGAAGGAAGGGAGAAGATAGTTTAATTTAATTAATAGTTTAGGATGTGTTTCCATAAATGATATGTGTTTGTATGGGATGTGATTGTATCTATAAATAATTGATGATAAAATTTATAATTCAAACTAAAATTAAACATAAAAGTAGGAATTCACATTGTACTCTCCAAGAAAATCAACCATTTTATTGCATTGTTGTGGGTATGGTTATAAAAAAATTGTTTTTAAGAGGTTAAACAATTATTGGAGTTCACATACTACTATAATTACATATTAAACAATTTAATTATAGTTATTAAATAGGCATTTAACAATCATGTCACTATTCTAATGATAGAACAATATCTTGTCAAGAATGTGTAAAAGGACAATGGATTGTCACTAAACAAAATGAAAGACTCATGAAGAAGTATATAATAATAGACTATCTAATACTTATTAAAGTTCACATTGGATATTAGGAAACACAATGGTTTGCATTGGATAGAGCTTAAACTATTGCATCTTATATTATCAGTAATTATACCATAAAAAGGAACATTAAATGAGAAACAAAAATCAACAGAGGAGATTTAGGAGTACAAAGGCAAGGTAAAAGTAAAGAAATGAAGTGCCAAAAGTTCCTACCATTTATTTCTAGCTAGTTATCACTAAAATTAAATAGACAAAGAGAAAGATTAATAATGGAATAAGAATTAGCATTTTTTTTTTACCTTCGAAGGTTGAAAATTTTATTAGAAGCACATGCTAAATCAAAATGAATAACTTGAGAGGAATTTTAACTTGAAGCTAAATGAAAAAGAAGTTACAATATTATTTTCTAACTCTTACCTAGATAAGGTCAGGTGCAAAAAAAATATCAAGGTTGAGTTATGATGTTACAAAAGAGATTAGACTTTTTAATACTATGCAACTTAGTGATTTTGACGTTGTAAAAGGCCATACTTGAGAGAGACTCAACTCTTTTGCTTCAAATTGATTATAATTGTCAATCTCCACTTCATAGTGTTGTTGTAAATGGTCAGATCAAGATTTTATTTATGGTTTTATTGTGAATTATGAATTTATATTTAATGAATTGATATAAGAATTAGAAAACAATTATGTTGCTTAGGGTACAAATATGACAAGTCCATAAAAGAAAAGATCTTTCAGTAAACTATTGAAAATCAATAATGGGTATAGTGAATATTAGAGCTAGTTGTTTGAAAATCATAGGAGAAAAATGTTGGAGAATAAGGGAAAAATAAAATTAAGAATAATTGGATGAATTTTTTGTAATTAATCCTAAAAAATATAATATTATTGATTGATAATATATTTGCTAGTTTTATATGATGATATAATAATTTTTATTAAGCATTTATTAGTGGAGGTGGTGGTTAAAAGGAGACAATTTTCTATTAATTTAGTGTAGTTAGTAGAAGAAATGTCAACTCTTTACAAATTTAGTAGGTTAGTAGAGAAAATGGTTAGTTTAGCTTATTTGTCTATAAACTCTTATAAGGTTATATAAAGACATTATTTGTAAGTTCATTTGTATGATATTATACATTAATTAGTTCGTAAAAAAGTAAGAAGTTTTGAGTCTTTCTTTTTAGAGTTTTGAGTAAGAAGGTTTTATTGGAAAATAATTGAAGTTGAATTCCTACTATTATCTTAATTTTGTTGGAAAATAAATTTTTTACTAATACTAAAATATGTATGAAGTCTTAAAGATGATCGTTATGTTGTTAAAAACAATTACACGAAACTTAAAAGATCATGATCATAGCAGGTTGCTAATATTGTGTTTCAGAATGTGATCTTTACTTTTACTTAAAAAACTCAAAATATAGAAGTTTTAAAACTTTTCCTACACTTTTGAAACTATATGCACAAGTGTATTATATTAAATTATTTCATGTCTTTCTTACAGGTCGTGTTCTGTGTTGAAGAGTGTTGATAATCTTCCAATCTTGTTTGTCTTCTTTGTAGTTTGCAGTTGTTCATTTTTTAAGGTAAGTCATCCAACTAAGTAATGTATACAATGTGATCGATTTTATGTTGTTCGTTGTAATTTTCTACAAATGATTGATGAGTTTTTTTGTGGGGTTTAATAGTCTAAGTATTTAACGCAATGGGAATGACAATCATTTGCATAATAAGCCCCTAGGATGGTATATAAGCTAGAAACTTATGATACAACTCCCATAAGGCTTATCGGTGAAAAATTTCACGATCCTAAGAGTCACAATGAGAACTTGCTTTTTTAATTCATTTAGTGTAATAATGCCACATACCATAGTGTCATTTTAAATTCAAACTTAAAAACTTGAACTTCGATGTGATTAATTCAAACTTAGTATTTACATTAGAAGCCAACATAATGGGAATGACAATCCTTTACATAATAAATTCCTAGGATTTTATACAGGCTGGAAACCTGTGATGCAACTCCTATGAGACTTGTCGATGAAAAATTTCACAAGTCTAGGAGTCACAACAAGAACTTGCTTTCTCGATTCATTTAGTGTAACAATGCCATGTACCATAGTTTAATTTTAAATTCAAACTTGATTTATGAACTTCGATGTGATTAATTCAAACTTAGTATTAAAAAATGAGGATTGCATTTAGTAATAATTTATTTACTTTTAATTGTATAACTAGATGGATAAAAGTTGGATGTTTCATTGGAAATGGTCCACTGAATACTTAAAAGCAGTTATAAGTTTCACGCAATTTGTAAAAGATTAAATGGGTGATGAAAGTCATATTCATTATCCATGCATAGATTGCTTAAATGTTGACATTCAAAGTCAAGATATGGTATATAATCATTTGGTAATCCGAGGCATAGATAAATTCTATACTCCACGGCTTTATCATAGAAAACAAAAGGAAGCAAGTTTTATTAAAAGTGTTGGTACAAGTGTTGATGATAGTAACAATAATGATGGTGATGATGATGACGAGATTTAGGAGATGTTAGATGATTATGGGAATTATATAAAATGGTAAAGGGGCTTCTTGGTTTCCCTAATATAATTGGTAGTATTACGGAAGAGAATTTTGGGAAGTTATTGAAAGTTGCTCAACAAGAATTATATCGCGGGTGCTCGAATTTCTCACAGCTATCTTTTGTTGTCAAATTGTTGTATTTGAAGGTCTATAATAAATGTAGTAACAAGTCTTTTGACATATTAGTTGACTTGCTCAATGATGCATTACCTGTTGGACACAAATTGCCCAAATCTTAATATAATGCAAAAAAATTATAAAAGGACCTTGGATTAGGATATATATCAACACATGCTTGTAAGTATGTTTGTGCTATATTTTGGAAGGATAGTAAAGATCTTGAAGAGTGCCCCATTTGTGGATCAAGGTGATAAGTGGATGATAGGAGAGGGAAGAAGATAATCTAAAATATTTTGAGATTCTTTCCTATTAGACCACCACTACAAATGCTTTTTATGTTAATAAAAACAGCCATAGATATGAGTTGGCATAAAGAAAAATGCATTAAAGATAACAATATGCTTCATCCAACATATTCACTAGCATGGACAAACTTTGATGGGAAGTTTGCATGGTTTGCACAAGATTTTTGTAATGTTTGACTCAGTTTAGCCTCATATGGACTTAATCCTTTTAGTAATATGAGTACTTTTTACAGTATGTGGTTGTTAATATTTGCTCCATACAATTTACCTCTTTAAAAGTGTACGAAGGAGCCATTTATGTTATTGTCTTTGTTTATTTCAGGATATACTGCTCTTGATAAGGATATCAATGTATACAAAGTTTTGCTTATTCCCTCCATCATTTTTTAATGTTATGGTGCATTTAGCAATTCACTTACCATACAAAATAAAACTTTGTGGACTGGTTCAATTCCAATAGGTGTACCCTATTGAAAGGTAATTTATATTAACTTCTACTTGTTTTATAAACTTATTAGTTAGTAACAATTGTTAATGTTATATATTTTTTTAGGTTTTTATGCTCTCTTAAACATTATATACGTAATAAAGATTTGACCTAAAGGGTCTATTATAGAGGCTTATATAGCGAATGAATGATTGACATTTTGTTCCATGTACTTAAATGACATGGAGACAAGATTTAATAGACCATAATGTCACTTTTATTTTGATCGAGATGGTGGCTTTTCGGTTTTCTCCTAAAAATTTAGGCCACTTGGTGTCGAAAAATATGTTGAATTAACTAAAGGCGAGTTCAAAATTGCCTATTAGTATATTTTGAACAATTGCGAGGAAATCAACATGTATATAGAGGTTATATATTAATTTTGAATAAAATTTTCATATTTGAATGTTGTCATTAAATCTATATTTCCTAATCTCAATTTACTTTTGTAAATAGAGAGCACAAGAGTCAATTCGAAGCAAAGGGACTCTTAATGTTAAAGAAAGACATAAGCTTAAGTTCCCATCACAGTGTAGGACTCAAGTAAGTTATATATTGATGGAATATTATTAACTTATGACAATTTTTATGTCAGATTAACTTCTAATTATATTTTGTCTTACAGATGATAAGGTTACATAACTGCAACATGCAAGAGGTGACAACTGCATTATATTTTTTGACATATGGGCCTCATATGTGAGGGAAAAAAAATACAGATTGCATTGTTAATGGGGTTAGATTTCACGTAAAAGATAGATACATTCGACTTAGAACCCAAAATTATGGAGTTATTGTTGAGGGATGTCATGACGATAATTTTATTGACTTTTACGGTGCCATCTCTAAAATAATAGAGTTGCATTAGATCAAATATAAAAAGATTGTTCTATTTAAGTACAAATGGTTTAATCTTGCTATTCTATTTAAGTACAAACAATTTAATCTTGTTCATATGAAGGTGAATGGGAATATTACTAGCATCAATTTTAGTAAGACATAGTATGATAATGACTCTTTTCTCCTTACATGTAACATCTCGGTCCCATACTAAGGGTTAGAACCCTAGATTTCTGTAATTGAAAAAATAGCAATGAGAGAATAGGAAAATGCACTTGTCATGCTCATGTATGATGTAGCATACAAGCACGTGAATTTGAATTTTTGCACAAATTAAAATGATTGTATATGCATTCATTGACATTCCAGGTATAATTGATTTGTTAATGTGCTATTAGTGATAATTGTGATTTATTTGCATTGGAATCCGAATTGGAGAATATAAATTGTTGATTTAGAATTTTTGGAGAATTCTAGGAAAATTTTCCAAAGTTGTTAGATAATTGTACTGGGAAAAATCCCACTTGGCAAGAAAATTGATACATGGAAAATAGAAATGAGTTTAATGATATTGAAGAAAATTTAAAGAGGACTTTAGAAATTGTGGGTTATAGATATTGTAAACTTAGAGATAATTGGAATAAAAAGAAGAGATTTATGAGATTAGTTCAATAAGAACTAGTTAGTTGGGAAACTAGCTAAGTACTATAGAAATTGGATAAGTGTTCGAGTCTAAAGTCATGTTTTTTGTAGCTTTGAAAGATCAAGTACAGTACTCTTGTCTTTATCTTCTTCGTAGCTTTCTTTTTCACATTTCTTCATTTACACAGAGTTTTCCATCAAATCTCCATCAGAGTTAAATCTTGTTTTCTTCTACTTTTTCCTACTCCTAACTTTGGTTTTCTTTCTTTTTCCTAAAAAAAAAACTGAAATTTTTAAACCTCTACAATGGTGTATGTGGGTGCATGAGAGTTAGGGTTTTTGGAGATTTTAAAGATGTTAGAACTTTAAACAAGTAAGCTTGTTATGGTTCTTTATTTCTGTATAAGATGAAGCATGCATCACGTTAGCTCTCTGTTAAATGGTTAGGAAATAGTGATATACATTTTGTTAAAAAGTGAGAGAGGAAATTTTGGGTATGCATATGTGTTGTTCTGCATATTTGATGATCAATATATTATAATGTGTTGTTGAAATGATTTTTGAGTTAGAAAAATCATTGAAAGCATGTATAGGGAGAGTGCCTAAAATTATGAAAAGTTGATATGTGTATACTTTGTTTTCATGGTTTTTACTTGAAATTTTGGATGTTTTTAGAAATGAACAAGAATGAGTTTAGAGTTAAGGAAAAGATGTTAGATGATGTCTGGATATGAGTGATCCAAGCCTTAGTACTTACCATTGGAGGTCAAATCAAAAATATATTCGAAAGATTGCAATATAGGTTGCAACCTCGGGTCGTTTCACTTAATCAGAACCTAATGGAATGGACCTAAGCTAGCCTATATATCATGAAGCGCAAACTAAATTGGTAAGAAAAAGGGGATTTTTGCCTTTGGAAAATATTTACTAAATTAAAACAAAGAACTATAAGGAAAATGTGTCAAAAGTATTTTTTGGATTTTTGGGAATGTAAGAAAAAAATTGGAATATAAAAACAATGATCAAATGGTGATAGTATCCTCTTGAAAATGAGCTTAGCTATCATAGTTCGAAATCAATTTTTGATGGGAGTGAAAATCACTAAGTTTCAAATGGTAAACCTTAAAGAACTCTTTAAGTCCAAGTTCTTAATCAATGAACTCCATTTCTTAAGACCTTGTTAAATGCCCTTAGTGTGTGTGATGGTTAAGTCAATACAACAAGTCATTTTGGGACCTCAAATCTACTTAATATCAAACACAACTATGCAAGATAAAAGAGATTCAACAAGATCACAAATTGACATATATGAGACTTCATATATTAAAGATCCAAGTTCTACATTAACAAATCCGACAACACAATGAATATCTAACACTTGATTAAACACTAATTAAGAATGTTTAACTACAAATCACAAACCCTAAACCTAGGAGTTTGTAAATCATAACTAAACATGGATTAAGCTACTCCCCTTTTAAGCCCATTGAACTCAGGCCATTGCTACATCTTCAAAAGGATTGGAAGGTCTAGCCAAGCATAGATCTAAGAGACTTCACAACAGAGAACCCACTGGAGATAACTATACTAGCAACTGACGGTGGAAAAATGGACTAAAGTTTATGAGAAAATGAAGGTGTCGAGATGAGAGAAGAGTGTTGATGCTTTGAGTGTGTCGGCCTCCTTTTTTACTACTCCCACTTAACCTAAAATAGGTAAGTTTTGTGAATCGGGTTGATGTATCGGGTTGTACAATGGGTTATTTTACCAAAAATGGTCCGGGTCATACCAATTCAAAGGTTTCGCCACGGCGAGGAGATGCGTCGCCGCGACGAACTTCATTTTCAACTTTCGCCACGACGTAAACACATTTCTTCGTCACGGTGAACTTTTCCCGAAGCGTTTCTGTATGAGTTCTTCATACTTCGCCACGGCAAAACATCAACGTTGCTGCGACGAACTTTCCTATTGCCCTATTGACTTGTAAACTTATCATCTTCAGCTTTCACTCCTTATCTTTACTTCTTGAATATCCTACAATAAACAAATGATAGTTTGCAGTATCAATTGTTCTAAAAAATTAATTTAGCACAATTTCTAATTATTTATGATAATTTTACTCTCAAACTATATAAGGAAAGGCAAACACTCAAGAGTTAAATTAAGCATAAAATCTGAAAATAACAGCCAAGAAGTGTAATAAAAACGATGCAAATGTCACCAATTTATATGAGAAACTTGGGTTCAATCAAATTCCCATACACTTAGACCTTTGTACTCCTAGACAAAGTTTATAAAAGTCAAAGAGACACAAATGCAAAAGAAAATTCCAACCATGCTTAAAAATGAGAGCAGAAAAGTAGTTAAGTCACTTCCTCAAAAATCAACCCAAGCATACTGAAAGACCGCGAAGAAAATAAACACTATAAGCATTTAATCTAAGAGATTGGGTAAAAGAAATTTTGCTCAAGGTAATGTGTTTAATCTCTCAACTCACTTATCTTGGGATAATTTCACTCTATAATCTGCTTAGTTCGTTCCCTTATATAAGCTTGTGATAATTCTACCTCTCCACCACAAAAACTATAATTTCGACAATCAAGAGGACTTTTCAAGGTTGTAATGTACGGAAGGTTAAATAAGATGGATTGAATGGAAGAATGAAAAAGAATGAGTACATGCACCACAATTACTTGTCTCATGAAACAATCACCAACTATTACTAAGAAAATATTTACAAAAATAAACATAATTTAACACATTTTTATTACTCTTCTCTTTTGAGAAAATTTTCTACTTTTTGGTTGTGTTTTTTTTTTTAAAACTCATTTCTTTCTTTTCTTTTGTATAGAAACCCTTCCTATTTTCTTTCTTGTTTTAATCAACTTAAGCTAGAGATTAGATACTCACAAAAAAATTGTGAAACATGCATGCACTCAAAAGAAGGCTCAAAGGGGCTAGCAAAGGTTAAGTGTTTAGGTTAGTGTTTGGGTAATTAGGGTTTGGAAAGAAATGCCTCGATCATATTAACAAAATTGTAGTTCATCAGGCTTTGATCAAGAATTAAAACAAATTCTAGAGAGATATGAAATTAAGCAGATACACACAAAATTGAAAGAATTCAGGCCCATATATCATTCCAACAAGGGTAGTATCTCAATTAAGCAATCTCAAGGTTTAAAAAACACATAATGCTACTTCCTTAGAGTACCCTCACTTGCTTTTCGTGAAAACATCAAAAATGAAATTAATCGAAATCACCTATCGTTTAAAAACATAGATGGTATTTTCAAAAACACAAGGACCACTTTGAAATTTATAAAATTGTCAAAATACAAGAGTGAAAAGAATCTAAATTATGAAGAATTATTGAAATGAGGAACTTTTAAAACAGTTTTAGGATAGTGTCGCTGCGGCGAAAAATGACGAAAACATGCAAAACAAGCGATTTTTCTCTATTACCAAGTTTAAAAATATTTGCATACTACGCACAAATGACTTGCACAAGTGGTTAAATGGCCAAAAATGAAGCATAAACAAGAATTTCATATTAAAACAAACTCCCCCACACTTAAACATCATTTTGTCCTCAATGTGAAGAATAATTAAAACAATTAGGTATGGAAAAGGAAGTGTAAGGCAAAGGAAGAACAACATATCGGAAAAAGTACACAGAGAAGTAGATAAATAACTAGCCATTAAGTTGGTACATGACAAAATGTAACTGAGTACCTGACAAACTAAAATTAAAACAAAATAAAGGAAAACACAAGAACAAGCAACTCTAGCTACTCCATAATAAGATCATCCCCAGTACCAGAGGGACCTGCTCCCGATGTGCCAGCACCGCTGGAGGGGTCATCTTCATCAAATGGTAGCAGGAAGTGAGGGTGCTCGGTGAGCAAGGCATCCATCCGCCCGGTGATACTGCTTATCTCTCTCCTGCTGAGCTAGCTCCTGAAGGAGGGTGTCCCAGAGAGTAGCAAGATCTGCACAAAGGCCATCGACTCGGCTAGCGAGGGTCTGTATGGACACGGGTTGAGGGGTGGTTTGAGTTGGAGGATCATCCTCAGCTGGTATTGAAGCTGTAGAGGTTGGAGCAACATCAAGAACCTGGGTGGAGGGTTGGGGTGGGTGGATGATAGGATGTTTGAGGCAGGTGTACCTAAACAGACGGACCAGATCGAAATAGCTATCATTAGGGAATTTTGGGACATTATGGGCCCAAAATATGTCTATGATGAGATGAGGGAAGGTAATGGCGTTAGTGAATTTGGTGGTGGTAATGGAGTCATGTAGAGTGGAGGCAATGACATTAGCTATGTCGATTGGGCGACTAGTCATGAGAAGGTAAAGATGGAGAGCTTGTTGTTTTGTGACATAGGCAATATGAGTGGTCGGAATGATGTTGTTACACATAAGATGGAGCCAAGGACGAGCTTCAGGTCGGAGATCGAACTTTTTAAGGTACAATTGATTGTACCTCAATCGATGCCATTCAGCACCCTCTTGACAGAGGGTGTGAATTATATCGTACGAGGGGTAATTGTAGATGAGTTGGTCATAATGGCAACGGATAATAGGAGGAAGGTTATAATGGTGGCGAATGCTGGCTGTGGTGAATGCATTGGGGGCTTTAACATCACGAAAACTAAGTTCCATGCTATTATGGAATCGGGCAAATGTATAGAAGTGGCGAACGAATTTATTGCTGCCTTGATCCTGAGATTGTACTAATCTCGTATGTTGGGAGTTGACTAATTGTTGGACAAAAGGATGGTCAGGTGGAGTTAAAGGGAAAGGGCGCTATTTAATGAATGGCCTAGTGTCCACTTTTTCGGTAAAAGTGAAACCATCACTATCCGAATAACTGGAATCACTAGGTGAACTAGAAGGGTTAGCTGGGGTAGTACGAGATGAAAGTTTAACACGAGGCATTGTTCTGCAAAGTTTCACATGGAAATAGAATATAAACAAGGATTAAAACAACTATCCTAAAGAAAATGAAACTAAAATGGGAAATGGAAAAAGAAAACTAAATAATAAACTTAAACTACCCTAAAAAAATACATAAACTAAAATGAAATAAGGAAAAGAGTGGAAAACTTATGAAAATGGAGGAGAAAATCGCTAGAAGAGTTGAAGAAGGTGTATCGGTGGAGAGCACCGCGACAAACCAAAGGAGAAAAGATAGAGAGGAAGGGGGTCGGGGTTTAGATAGAGTTGAGGAAGAAAATTACTAAAAAGGACAGACAGAAGATGAAGGGCTAAGAGAAAATAAGGGTAAAAAGGTAATTTCACCGCATTAATTTCGCGCAGATTGAACTTTCACCGTGGCGAACGCTGATATTTGCCACGGTGAACTAACCCTAATCACGAATTCCAACAAAATAGTGATGTTTTGTTGCGGTGACATGAACTCACGCCGTGGTGAAATTTACCCGAAAGGAATAGGGAACAATTTTGGGGAATTCGCCGTGGCGAATTTGCCTGAAAGGTTTCTAAGGAAATTTCACTACGGTGATGTTGAAACACGCTGTGGCGAAAGTTTCCTAAGAGCAACAAGAGGGAAAACAAGGTAAGTTTGCCACGACGAAAAGGACCTTACACCGTGCTGAAAATTACCTGAAAGGAAAACAAACAAAGACAGAGTTGAAAACTTAACTACCAAAAAACTCTAGTGGATACTCAATTCACTTAGAATTCATAGACAAAGCTGTTTGGCAACAAAGAACAAGGTGCAACTCAATCAATCACTTCAAATTCCCTAAACATGGAAGATGTATCATGCATTAAGACAAAAATACAACGAATATAAAAGGGAGAGGAGTTATTGAATTGAAACTACATAAATTGAAAACTAAACCTAAGTCCTACTGAAATGGTTTCTCTCCCCATACTTAGTCAACACATTAATGCATCCATAATGTCATATTCAATCATAAAGCAAGAGTAAGTAGTAAGTGAAGGATGAGAAATGACCTGATGATTACGGAGGATCCCAAGTCTCTTGGTGAACGTTTGATACATTATCATGTTCTGGTGAGAAGACTTGATCGCAAGCCACTTCAATGTTAATGTCCACATTTCTTGATTCACCTGAAACATTAGCAAAAAACCCTTTTTCCAAGGAGTCATCAGTGATAACAAAGCATTCAAGGGGTTCATTGCAGAGTTAGAGTAACCATGTTGTAGTTCAAACTTAGAGCATGCATCATCAATAACAGTGTCAAGCATGTTAACTCCTATAAGCGCATAATCCTCATAGGGGTGCTTCATACCTTCATACACTTGTTGATCTCCTACCTTCATGGTGATTGTACCTTCTTTGATGCTAATCATAGTGCTAGCAGTACTTAAGAAGGGTCTATCAAGAATCAAGGTAGTGTCCTACACAATTTCAGAAGACATGTCAAGTACAAAGAAATCAGCTGGGAAAACCAAACCCTTTACTTGGACCAAAATGTCTTCTATGATCCCTACCAGATGCTTAAGAGACCTCTCAACCAATTGCAACACTACAGATGTAGGCTTTAGACTCTTAACTCCTA
>JANVCQ010672566.1:0-15868 GCA_025531925.1 Erythroxylum plowmanianum | reverse complement strand
TTTTAGAATCATATCAAGCATAGACATTAAATTGTATCATGTGTATTTTTGTATTTTGTATTTGTATTAAGCCAAAAGGGGTGGTTTTTGAAATGTAAATATGTTTTGAAAACAAGCTTTGTGTTCTGTGATGGGCCCAAATAATTACTGAAACTCTGATGTGTTCAATAACGTTTGCATCTTTGTGACAAAAATTGTTTTAAATAAACCGGGCCGATTTGATTATCGATTTTTTCGCGTATGCGTTAAATTGTTTTTAAAAAAATTTGCAAGGTGATTTTATTGTCAATTGTCTCCGAATGTTGGGCTTCGGAAGCGGGGTCCAGTATTGTTTGTGATTTGACTGTCAATTGTCTATGAATGTTGGGCTCCGAAAGCGGGATCCAACACTAACAATCATAATTCAAGTTTAATATCGAACACCCTCTCTTAAACTTGTAATTCAACCTTTAATAACTCCAAGAATAGCTCTCAATCTACATAAATCTTCACATTTTAAAGCTTTGGTAAACATATCGGCAACTTGATCTTTAGATGTCACATGCTTCAATTGAATCTCTTTGTTCCCAATGCATTCTCTTATAAAATGGTACTTGGTGTCTATATGTTTAATTCTATCATGGAAAACTGGATTCTTTCCCAAAGCAATGGCAGACTTATTATTAACAAAAATATTCGTAGCTCCATCTTATTCAAATTTCAACTCTTTCAAGAACTTCCTCAACCAAATAGTGTAACAAACACAGGAAGAAGCTGCAACATACTCAGCTTCACAAGTTGAAAGAGTAACAATTAGTTATTTCTTTGAACTCCAAGAAAACACGGTACTTCCCATAAAGAAAACAAAACTACTTGTACCTTTTCGATCATCGATGTCTCCTCCCCAATCACTGTCACAAAATGCATATAATCTGAAATTATTTATAGCAGTATAAAGTAAGTCATACTCTAGTGTTCCTTTAACATATCGAAGAATTCTCTTTGCTACTTTCATGTGCGTCAAGGTTGGAGCTTCCATGTAACAACTAATGACACCAACTCCATACAAGATATCTAGTTTTGTACTAGTTAAAAATCGCAGTCTTCTGAATAAAGTTGGGTTTACCTTTTCTCCATTATCGAACTTGGAAAACTTGATCCCACATTCCATTGGAGTAGAAACTGAATTGATTATATCCATTTTGGAACTCTTTTAAAATTGCTTTAGCATAAGTTTTCTGTGAGAGAAAAATCCCATCTTCACTTTGCTTCAGTTCAATTCCAAGATAATAAGTCATAAGCCCGTAATTAGTCATCTTAAATTCTTCAATCATTTTCTTCTTAAATTCTTCAAACATCGTAGGATTACTAACTGTAAAGATCAAATCATCAACATATAAACAAGCATACATAATTTCTCCATTCTTGTTCTCCTTGACATATAAGGCATGCTCATACAGACATTTTGAAAAACCATCCTTCTGAAAATAGTCATCAATACATGTATACCAAGCTTTTGGAGCTTGTTTAAGACCATATAAGGCTTTATTCAACTTCAACACCTTGTCTTCTTGTCCTTCAATGATGTAACCCAATGGTTGTTCCACATAAACCTCTTCCTCTAAAATTCCATTCAAGAAGGTTGATTTTACATCCATATGATAAATCTTCCATCTCTGTTGATCTGCTAATGAAATAATTAGTCGAACTGTCTCAAAATGAGCCACTAGAGAAAAGACTTTGTCATAATCAATTCCAGCGTTTTGAGTGAATCCTTTTGCAACAAGTCGAGTTTTGTACTTCTCCACTTCTCCTTTTGAATTTTTCTTCACCTTATAAATCCACTTTACTGCTACAAGTTGCTTCCCTTTTAGAAGATCTATTAATTGCCAAGTATCATTCTTTTTAATTGCTTTCATCTCTTCATCCATACCAAATCTCCATCTTTTGTCTTTGACAGCTTCTCCAAATGTCATTGGTTCCGTATCTGCTAATAAACAAAAGATTTCTTCTATTACTTCATATATTTCTTCTAAACTCCGCATACAATGTAGCCTCTCTGAGGAGCTTTGTGGAGACATAATCGTTTGAGTTGTTTGAACTTCATGTGGAGGATTTTACGGTGTAACATCAGTAACAATTTGATTCTGGGACTTATCTGCATCAAAAAATTTATCAAACAAAGGAAGAAATTCATAATTTTCATCCTGTGGTACATTCCACTCCCATGAGCCTTCTTCATCAAACTCAACATCTCTACTAATGATTGTTTTTCCATTCTATAGATTGTAAAATTTGTACGTTTTTGAATTTTCAGCATAGCCAACAAATAAGAACTTTTGACTCTGATCATCTAACTTACTTCTTGTTTCATCAGGAACATGCACATAGCAAGTACTTCCAAATACTCTTAAGTGCAAAATACTTGGCCTCCTTCCACTCCTTGCTTCTTATGGAGTCATTTGCATTAGACTCTTTGTGGGACTACGATTATTCAAATATACCTGTACATGCTACTGCTTCAACCCAAAACTCGTTTGGCATCCTCTTACTCTTCAGCATAGTACGATCCATGTCAAGAATAGTTCTATTTTTACGCTCCACAACTCCATTTTGTTGAGGTAATCTAAGAACCGTCAAAGAATGTTGAATACCAAGATACTCACATAATTGATTAAATTTATTCGATGTGAATTCACCTTCAGTCTGAATTGCTTTAATTAGATAACCACTTTCATTCTCAACTCGTGCTTTAAATTTCTTAAACACTTCAATGCTTCAGATTTTTCCTTTAAAAAAACCCAAGTCTTGCGAGTATAATCATTAATAAACAATAAAAAGTACCTATTATTTCCATATGAACTTGGTGTGATAGGACCATATATATCAGCGTACACCAATTCGAAAGGTTGTGTAGCTCGAGATAGAGACTCCTTCAGAAAACTCCTCCTAGATTGCTTACCATACATACAACCTTCACAAATTTGATCAGGATGACTTATAAAAGGCAAGCCATACACCATCCTTTTCTTATACAATAACCCCAATCCACAGAAATTCAAGTGGCCAGCCTAAGATGCCATAACCATGATGAATCATTCGTAGTAGTTTTTAAACATATGGGACTATCTTTATTGATCTTCAGTATGAACATCTTATTCTTCGACATTGGCACTTTTGCAATCAATCTTCCTTTTCCATTTCGCATGACCAATCCACTCTTTCTTATCTGTATTTCATAGCCTTTCTCCAAAAGTTGTCCAATACTCAATATATTTGTTTTCAAAGTAGGAACATAATAAACATGAGATATAAACTGATGATCTCCATTCTTCAATTTAATCAAAATCTATCATTTACCTTTGATTGGAACTTTAGCTTTATCACCAAAAGGAATATTACCTTTAACATATTCATCAAGACTAAAAAATAAATCTTTATTATCAGTCATATGATTGCTGGCTCCTAAGTCGAGATACCAAGACTCCTCACTCCTTTCTTTGTGACCATTGCACGTTAATAACAAGGCAAATGTTTCATCATCTTCTTCTTCAACCTTAACATAATTTGTGTTTTCTTTCTCATTTGAATTTCATCTACATTCCGCTACATAGTGACCAAATCTTTCACAATTGTAACATTGTATATTGGATATTTAACCATGATCTTGTTGAAATGATCCACCTCTACCACATCTTCTTGGATATTGTTGCTGAAAATCTGACTCTTCGTTGTCATTCGAATTACTTTTACCTCCTCTATCTCTTCCACAATTTCCATAATTCCAACCTCGACTACAACCTTTGCATCCTCGTCCTCTACTATGTCCTTGATGTTGATTGTCTTCTTTTTCATTTAAATGCAACTTCGCCTGCAATTCTTGAGCATCCGATTCTTCTCTTTTCTTCAATCTCTCTTCATGTGCTTGTAACGAACCTAAAAGGTGATCTATAGACATCGAATCCAAATCCTTTGGTTCTTCAATGACATTCACAATGTAATCAAATTTGAAATTTAGCAACTGAAGAATTTTTTCAATCACTCAAACGTCTTCCATCGACTCTCCATATCCTTTTAATTGATTCATAATAGTCAAGACTCGACCAAAATACTCTTATATAGATTCAGAATCCTTCATCTTGAGATTTTCATAGTCACATCTTGTTAGGATATATTGTATATATATCTTATTTTATTTTGGAATTTTAAATTGGATGTATAAGATAATTGGAATTATTATATGGATTGAAGATTGTATCTATGATAGAAATTGAGAAGATGTGTGCTACTACAACTCTATCCAATATATGCATCCTATTTTTGGTGAAATCTTGAAGTCTATCCAATACATGTGCATATCTCCTTGTTTTGGTGAAAGTCTATTATTTTACGCAAGTCATAAAAACCTAGATGGTGTTGCGGCAAAAATTTGAAAAAGTGTGGTTGTTTAAGGATTGATGGTCACGTGTGATGGTGTGGGGCTGTGCAACCTTTCTTTTGTGCTGCATGTTTTGTCCTTGAATATTCTGGAGATACTGCACTTGATATATCTTGCGTGAGCTGATTTTTGTTCCTTGGGGAAAACCATCCTTGAGAGATTCTACACTTTGTTCTTATGTGAGTCACAACCGTGATCCATCTTGGGTATATTAAATAAAACAGTCTGTGTGAATTACTTGTGGGCAGTGGACTTGGGTGCTGAATATTTTGTCCTTGGAACAATCTAGATATACTGCGCACTTACTTGATTTATGATAGAAGTTCATTAAAAATATGCAAGTTAAGTAGAAACGTTGGGCAGTAGGGGCAGCAACATGATTTGTGCTACAGAAGAATTAACTATGGCGAAAGCTTTCAGCTAAGTTATTTTGAGTAGACAAATTCATAGGGAAGTCTTCTTTGTCTCAAGTATTTTTGTTATTTAATTTTCAGTTGATTAAATAATTGGGCTATTTTATTTATTATTGTTTTTTAGTGAAAGTAGTTAGACAAATTCTCTGACGAGGTTAACACGAGTTGGTCATGTTATCGGGTGTGGAAATCTTTCACGGGTAGTTAGGTTGTGAGATAGTTACAAAGATTGAGTGGTACTGTGTTAGATCAATCTTGTGTAATTGTATTGAACTATTGTGAAAGTGATTAATTTGGATGAGAGCCTCACAGATATAGGCAGAGTGTGTCGAACTATGATACCAAATTTCGGTGTCTTTATTATTTTGCGTTTGCGAAATTTTATTATATTTGTGCAAAGGATAATTCGAAAAGTCTGCGACTTAATTAACCACTTTGGTTTTTCAATTGGTATCAGAGCACGGTCACTGGTTCAAAACTTGGTAGCAAGTTGGTGTAGATCCTAGATTCGCAGACATGGCTACAAGGAAAAGTGCATCAATTACTAGACCACCATTATTGGATGGATCTAATAACCCCGCATGGAAATCCCGGATGAAAGTCTTCATTCAAGCTCAGGGGACAAGAGCCTGGTATTCAGTAGTACACGATTAGACTCATCCAATGATTAATGATGATAAAGGAGAGGCAATTCAGAGAGATCCATTTGAATGGATAAGACTAGAAGAAGAGCGTACACTAGGGAATTCACAAGCAATGCACGCAATATTTAGTGCCGTTAATGAAGGACGTTTCTCAATGATTTCAACATGTGAAACAACAACAGAAGCCTAGGATGTATTGCAAACCATTTATGAAGGATCAAAATCTGTGATAGCATCGAAACTACAAATGTTCCTGTGCGGTTTGAGGAGTTGAAGATGAATGAGCATGAGACTATTGGAGACTTTCATGAAAAATGGAGAGATATTGCAAATCATGCTCATCAATTGGGAAATAAATACTCAAATGTGAAATTGGTCAAGAAAACGTTGAGATCGCTGCCACCAAGATTTATTCCAAAAATTGTAGCAATAGAGGAGGCTCACGACATTGATAATCTGTCATTGAAAAAAGTTGTCAACATTCTCACAAATTTTGAGATGAATCTCTTAAGAGGTAAACAAGAAAGAAGCAAAAGATTGGCACTGCAGGTGGAAGCTGGAAAAAATGTGAACAATGTAGAGGATGATCATATGAAAATGAAGACATGATTTTACTCACTAGAAATTTCGGTAAATGGCTAAAAAGAATGAAAAAGTACAGACCTGACGTTAGACAATATGATGGAAGTTCATCAAGTAACAACCCAAGATAACAAGTCAAGACACAAAAAGGAGAATGAAAGGCAAGAAGAATTCAGTGTCATGAATGTCAAGGGTTTGGACATATTCAATCCGAATGTGCCAATACATTGAAGAAATAAAGAGAAAAGTCCTTCACAACTACCTGGAGTGAAAATGATTCTGAAAGTGATTTCAGGAGTGAAGAAGAAATAGCGAACAATGCTGCATTGGTTGCATTACATAGCAAAAGTCCAGTTACTTGCTTAATAGTAACTGAGAAGGAAGTAACTAAAGGCAGAATAGGGAGAAAATTTGAAAATCTCAAAATCAATTCAGCTCGAGATTCAATATCAAACTATGACAGTGACAGAAGTGGTCTTGATGATAAAATTGGGGATATTTACGAGGATTACAAGGCTTTGTATGAAAAATGGGTGAAAATGCATAAAAAGAATGAAAGATTGAAGGAAGAGAATCTTTGCATGAAAAACACCATACAAGAATTAGAAAAGAAGCTGATGTTAACTTCGGATGAGCTTGGTGAAGCTAGAATGAAATTGGTAAGTACTGAAAAGGGATTGAGGATGTTGAATAGAGGCACGAAAAAACTGGATAAGCTGATTAAAATTGGTAAGGCTAAAGGGAATTTCAAAGGCATAGGTTACAAAGGTGAGTGTTCGAAAGTAAATGAAGAAAATTCTATCATATTCAGATCAACCTAAGAGGTAGAAGCACCAAAAAGAGTTGAAGATTTATACCCACATGTCATTTTTGTGGGGTGATTGGGCATATAAGGCCAAGGTATTATCAGTTGCTACAGATGTTGTTTGAAAGAAGACAAGGTTGAAAAAACATGCACATTCCATAAAAATTTCAACATCAATCCTCAACATCTAGAGCTTATTGGATAAAAAGGAGTGAAATGCAAGCTCTCGTAGTTTGTACATCGATGAAGGCAACTTTACAACATGGTTGGTATTTTGATAGTGGATGTTCACATCATATGACGAGGGAAAAGACCTACCTGACTAATTATCAGAATTGTATGGATGGATATGTGACTTTCAGAGATGGAAAGAAAGCTTCCGTGATTGGTAGAGGAACATTGTGCATAGATGGTTTGCCTCCTCTTAAGAATGTGCTTCATGTCGATGGATTGAAAGCCAATTTGGTAAGTATAAACCAACTATGTGATAATGGTTTGCTAGTTAAATTTACAAGTGATGAATGCAGGGTACTTACTGAACAAGGCGAATGTATCGTGAGTGACAAGCAATCAGTCGACAATTGCTACATGCTGCAAGTCATGACTACGTGTAAGTCGATCACTCATGAAAATGATATTGATTTATGGCATCAAAGGCTTAGGCACGTGAATTTTGATCTCATACGCAAATTGACAAAATTGGAGGCTATGAACGGTTTAACCAAAATGAACAAAGAAGGGAAATCAATTTGCTGCGCATGTCCAATGGGAAAACAACTAAGAGTGCCACACAAAAAGGTTAGATATGTAAGATATACTTGGGTAGCATTTTTGAAAGAAAAATCATATGCGTTTAAGGCTTTTAGAAACCTATGTGTGCAAGTGATGAATCTAAAAATTTTGACTATATTGAGCATTCGATCGGATCACGGAAAAATGCAAGCTTTAATGAGTTTTGTGATGAGTATGACATCTCATAAGAATTTTCAGTGCCCAAAACTCCACAACAAAATGGAGTTGCAGAGAGGAAAAATAGAACACTTTAAGAAATGGCCAGATCTATGCTGAATGGAAACAAAATGTCTATGAGATTTTGGGCTGAAGCGGTGAACCTAGCTTGCTACATATGCAATAGAGTTTACCTTCAAAACTTCCTAAACAAGACATCATATGAACTTTGGAGAGGAAAGAAACCAGATGTGAGTTATTTTCATATCTTCATAAGCAAGTGCTATATTCTTCGAGATCGTGAGCAACTTGGAAAATTTGAAAGCAAAAGTGATGAAGGAGTCTTTATTGGGTACTCAACTCATAGTGAAGCCTATAGATTGTATAATCAAAAAATAAAGAAAGTGCAAGAATCCATCAATGTTGTGATAGATGATGCATCCTTGGTGAGTGATCATGTGGTTGAAGAGAAAAATAGCAATCAACCATCTAAATCAACTCAAACCAGAAATGAAACAAAAGTGAAGAATTTCCTATATCTACAGTTAGTTACTGTAGATGAAGTAACTGCAGAAAGTGACTTACAGCTAGTTATTGCAGATGGAGTAGCTATAGAAAGTGGTTTACAGTTAGTTACTACTGAGGAAGTAACTGCAGAAACTGAAGAGTTTTCAGTTATTTCAGATGATGAAACAACCAATTCATTGGAAGATGATTTGAACCGAGGCTCTTCATCTCGAATCCGAAGAAACCATCTAGCAGAAAATGTTATTGGGGATATGAGCGAAAGAAGAAAAATAAGAGAGAGAAAAAGAGTCAATTATAGAGAACTTGCAGGATATTTGTGCTATTCTTCCTCACTTGAACGAAAGAGTGTCAAAGAAGCACTACAAGATGAATTATGGACAGTAGCTATGCAAGAAGAGTTGATTCAATTTGCACATAATGATGTATGGGAATTAGTGCCAAGACCACCAACTACAAATGTAATTAGTACAAAGTGGGTGTTTCGGAATAAAACAGATGAAAAGGGTAATGTTACTAGGAATAAAGCAAGGCTAGTAGCTCAGGGATATTCTCAGGTGGAAGGAATAGATTTCGATAAAACATTTGCACCTGTGGCACAACTTGAATCGATCATATTACTATTGGGCATAGCTTGTATAAAAGGTTTCAAACTTTACCAGATGGATGTAAAGAGTGCTTTTTTGAATGGGTTTATACACGAAGAAGTCTTTGTGGAGCAACTGAAAGGTTTCACTGATTCAGCACATGCAGATTATGTCTATAAACTGAAGAAGACACTTTATGGACTCAAACAAGCACCGAGGGCATGGTATGAAAGACTCACTCAATATCTTATCAAGCAGGGATATAAACGAGGTAGTGTTGACAAAACCTTGTTTATTAAAAAGTTTAAATCTAATTTTTTGATAGCTCAAATTTATGTTGATGATATTGTGTTTGGCGCTACACGTTCAAAAATGGTCGAAGAATTTGTTAAGATAATGACATCTGAATTTGAAATGAATATGGTGGGTGAGTTAAACTTCTTTTTAGATTTGCAAGTGAAACAAGTGAAGGATGGAATCTTCATATCACAAACAAAATATGTTCGCAACACAAACAAAATATGTTTGCAACATAATAAAGAAGTTTGGTCTTAGAAAAGCTAGACATGCAAGAACACCTATGAGTGGCTCAATGAAATTAAACAGAGATGAGAATGGGAAAAGTGTTGATGAAAGTTTATATCGCAGCATGATTGGCAGCTTATTGCACTTGACTGCTAGTAGACCAGATATCTACTATAGTGTTGGTGTATGTGCTCGTTATCAAGCAAATCCAAAAGAAACACATCTGACAGCCGTCAAGAGGATTTTCAGATATGTAAGCGGAACATCAAATTTTGGGATATCGTATACATCATATTCAACATCTTATCTAGATGGATACAGTGATGCGGATTGGGTTGAAAATTTAGATGATCAAAAATGTACTTCAGGGGGCTGCTTCTTTTTGGGAAACAATTTGATCTCTTGGTACAACAAGAAAAAAAATTTAATCTCACTTTCAACTACTGAGGCCGAATACATAGCTGCAGGCAGTTGTTGTTCACATCTGCTTTGGATGAAACAAATGTTAGAAGATTATGGGATTGATCAGAACGAGTTAATAATTTTATGCGACAATAAAAGGACAATCGATATTTTGAAGAATCCTATTCAGCATTCACGGACAAAGCATATTGATCTTCGATATCACTTTATTCAAGAGCTCGTAGAAAGCAAAGCAGTTATCCTATCTCATGTATATACCGAAAAGCAGTTGGTGGATATTTTCATGAAACCTCTTGATGCGGTAAGGTTTGAACTGATTAGAGGAGCTTTGGGACTTTGTGCTCTTTCCTATTAGTCTTTTTTATTTTATTTTTATTGTAAAAAAATTCAAAAAAGGAAAGAAAACACAGCATTTCTTTTTGGTAAGGGATTTAAATCCCTAATTCTATTCCTCTTCTTCTATTCTCTACTGTCATCGCAAGCCGCCCTCTAGAAAGCTCTCCAAGCACTCCACGTAAGTCTTCTCTTAATGACAATCTTCTCTTGACGCAAGTCATCTCCCCATCAAAGCTAGTTTTTCTCTCCACACAAGTCATCTCCCAATCGAAGCTAGTTTTCCTCTCCACGTAAGTCTTCTCTTTATCTCCACAATCCCACGATGTTGGTGTCACGCATTCTCTCGGTTGTTTTCAGCATCGGGTAGTGTTTTTCTCTTCATTTTCTTCACTGATTGGGTCATATTTGACACTGAATAAGTGGTTGTTTCTCTTGTTCTGTGATTGGGGTTGTGAATTTTGGGGGATTCTCTGCCAAATTGCGTGGGTTACTACTATTTTGATATTTGCTATGTTGAATATGAGTTGAATGGGTATTGATGATTCCAAGTTTATTGATTACATTTTTGGTTGATTGTGGGTTGTGTATTTGTGGTAATTTCTTCAATTTGAGTCTCATAACTTGCTAAAATTTGAGCTGATTGGGTTGGTATCTGGACTGTGTATATATTGTATTGCTGATATCTAATTAATTGACATTGGAATATGGGCAAAAATAAAGAAAAGATTTTAAACCCAGTTTTAAAGAAAAAGACAGCAGCCCCTACGCGACGTTCAAGTCGCTTGCAGTTTCATCCTAGATCTGGCAGAAGTTTTACAAGCGCAGGATCCTCTTCGGTAGTGCCTATTGACATTCCTGATGTCCAAGATCAAAATGATCCTATTGATGATGTTACTCGAGTGATCGAGTCCATGGAGGAAGACTCCTCTTCCGATTCTGAAGTGCCTCCTCCAACTCAGTATGCTCCACCGCCGGTACCTCCTCTAGCTCCAAGAAAGCGTACTAAGATGAAGTGTCACAAGTCTGTCCAACCACCTCAATATCGTCCCTCTGCTAGACTACCAATTGATAAAGCACTGCCTTTCACTTTTTATACTTCAGCCGCCAAGCAGAAGTGGAAAACATTGTCAGATATTGGGGTCGTGATGGATCGACGAATCAATTTGGATGAGTTTCAGAGTCATGGTCTGCATACTCTACTCTCAGAACGTTCCCTGTTACATGCATCCCTCCTTCCTCAACATTATGACTATGTGTTAGTAAAAGAGATTTATTCAAATTTGACATGTGATATTCTGAATGTGAATGCTATCTCTTTTGGTATTGTTTATGTGAGGGGGCAGGTAGTTAATTTCGATGCTACTCGGTTGAATGTGTTTTTGGGGTTTGATAATATGATCGGTGACTTATTATATGATGATGAGTGGGATGTCTTGACCAATCTGATTGCCACAGTTTTAACTGGTTGCAAATTCACTGCTTGGCCATCAAGTTCTGTTCTCCAGTCATCCATGCTGAACCAGAAATATTTTGTGTTGTTCAAGTTGATTGTATCTAATTGGATGCATAGTACTCATGTTGTGACAATCTATCTAGCAGAGGCTAAGCTTCTTTATGCCATTGGAATGGGAGTCAGTTTCAATCTTGGGCATCTCATTATCGACGCAATGCTGGCCATTGAGAGTAAGTCTCACTCTCTTTTGCATCTCAGTATCGACGCAATGCTGGCCATTGAGAGTAAGCCTCACTCTCTTTTATACTTTCCATGTTTAATTTCACAATTTCTATATTCTCATGAGGTACCTAGGCTTGAATCAAGCATTTTGGAGTTTGTCCCTTTGATGACCATTTCTCCACGAATTTTTTGGCAACCACGAGTGGTGGACTTGCCTTATGTTGCTTCAGGTTCTTCGGATACCCCAGGATCTTCCAATGTCAATCCTCATGCTGCCTTATTTTCTGAGATTAACAGGATTGAAGGTGTTCTACACATCGCCACTGAAGCCCTTCATAACTTGAAGCAACGCATTCTTCGATTTTCGGGCGTTTCCCAATTTGTCGCTTTTTGCCATCTATTGTCTCAAAGGGGGAGAACAAAGATAAGCTTATATTTCTTCTTTTTATCTTTTGTTGTTTAGATTTGGCTTGTGTTGATCAGATTTGGTTTTGTTGCTCGGATTTGGCTTATGTTGATTGGACTTGGTTTATGCGTATGTACTTGAACTTGATTATTACATTAAGGGGGAGTAACACCAATTTCTATTCTATATGTCCAATTATCATTTATATGAGAGGTTCTTGAGTTGAGATAAAAATGCCAAAAAGGGGGAGATTGTTAGGATATATTTTATATATATCTTATTTTATTTTGGCATTTTAAATTGGACATATAAGATAATTGGAATTATTATATGGATTAAAGATTGTATCTATGATAGAAATTGAGAAGATGTGTGCTGCTACAACTCTATCCAATATATGCATCCTATTTTCGATGAAATCTTGAAGTCTATCCAATACATGTGCATATCTCCTTGTTTGGTGAAAGTATATTAGTTTACGCAAGTCACAGAAACCTAGATGGTGTTGTGGAAAAAATCTGAAAAAGTGTGGTTGTTCAAGGAGTGTTGGTCACGTGTGATGGTGTGGGGCTGTGTAACCTTTCTTTTGTGCTGAATTTTTTGTCCTTGAATATTCTAGAGATACTACACTTGATGTATCTTGCGTGAGCTGATTTTTGTACCTTGGGAAAAACCATATTTGAGAGATTCTGCACTTTGTTCTTGTGTGAGTCACAACCGTGATCCATCTTGGGTATATTAAACAAAATAGTCTGCGTGAATTACTTGTGGGCAGTGGACTTGGGTGCTGAATATATTGTCCTTGGAACAATCTGGATATACTGCGCACTTGCTTGATTTATGATAGAAGTTCATTAAAAATATGCAAGTGAAGTAGAAATATTGGGCAGTATGGGCAACAACGTGATTTGTGCTACGTAAGAATTAACTATGGCGAAAGCTTTCAGCTGAGTTATTTTGAGTAGACAAATTCATAGGGAAGTCTTCTTTGTCTCAAGTATTTTTGTTATTAAATTTTCAGTTGATTAAATACTTGAGCTATTTTATTTATTATTGTTTTTGAGTGAAAGTAGTTAGATAAATCCTCTGACAAGGTTAACACGAGTTGTTCGTATTATTGGGTATGGAAATCTTTCACGGGTAGTTAGGTTGTAAGACAGTTACAAAGATTGAGTAGTACTGTGTTAGATCAATCTTGTGTAATTTGATTGAACTACTGTGAAAGTGATTAATCTAGGTGAGGGCTTCGCAGACGTGAGCAGAGTGTGCCGAACTGCGTTACCAAATTTTGGTGTCTTTATTATTTTGCGTTTGCGAGATTTTATTCTATTTGTGCAAAGGACAATTCGAAAAGTCTGCGACTTAATTAACCACTTTGGTTTTTCACATCTCAAAGTCTGCAAGCGTACTTTAATTAGTTTGTCTTTTCCTTTAAAACAATTTTGTAAAATCTCCCAAGCTTCTCTTGCTGTAGTTGCAGTAGACACCTTTCGAATATATTTTCATCTAAGCACATATGACTAAAAGTGAGCACTTATTGATCCTTCTTTCTAGCTTTCTGTAGTGCTTCCCTTTCAACTATCGTTAACGATTCTTCACATTTTGGATGATTGTATCCTTTTTCTACAATATCCCACACATCTTGTGATCCTAGCAATGCTTTTATTTTGATATACCAGTTGTCATAATTCTCCTTGTTAAGTTTCGAAAATTGAAATGGCAACATTCCATTCATCTTCGTTTTTAATGTAGAACACCTTTCTTGAGACAAGTATCTGACTGCTTCTACTATTTTGTCTTCAAAGAGATGTCGATGTATGACCCAAGTCTCACGATAGGAAGATTCCTTTCAACAGGACACGTCAACTATGGCAAGATTGTTGTGCACAAAGACTGACGTTGATAGCTAGGGTGTGTTGGAAGACCGTGCTAGAATTATTTTCTGGTTTGCACTGTTCTAATGATGGCACCTTTCGTCTTCGTAAGAGCTATCTTCTTAGTTGGTCTCTTGCCTCTCGAGTTTGATAATGCCACGTTACAATGATTAATATGTAAACGCACACCTTACGTTGGTCACTTGGGCTCTTATACAGGATCACATTGTCTTTGCACTTTGAAAACACGTTACACATGTTTGGGTGATAGCTTCTGCATGTACTGCTCCTTCGGCAATGGCTGAGCCAACTTCTAGATTTGTTGCGTCCTTGGTTCTTGAAGAAGCAACATAGACAAATAATTGTTAACAAATATATGGCACCTGCACAATGAAAAGAAGAAAGAAGAGAGGCTTTTGGCTCTATAGATCTAATGCCAGTTTGTTGGACAACAAAGATTTACGGAAGAGGCTAAACAATCTTTCTTTATTATCAGGTAAATTTCTCTCAAATAAAACATGAGACATGCCCATATAAATATAGACTTACAAAAATAATTCTTAATAAGCTAAACTTCTATTATTTAACTTAAACAATGACTAATTAATAACTCTAACTAGGACTCTAACAATCATAATTCAAGTTTAATATATAACATCTTCTTTGTATGATCTTGATACTAACGCCTCTTTCTTTTTATAATCTCCAAGGTTTATCTTCACTGTATGAAACTTTCACTCTTGAAATGTGTGTGTGTATATATATATTCATAAGATTCACTTCATTTTCTTGAACTATAAGAAATTACCAATTTACCGACGGAAAATTCCGTCTGTAAATTGGACATTTCCGTCAGTAATCTTAATTACCGACGAAATTTTGTGGCGGAAAAATCTATCGATAAAAGAGCCATAGTTAAAATTACCGACGGTCATTTTCCATCGGTATTTTACCAACGGACGTAGATGTATTAGCAACAAAAATTCATCGTCGGAAATAATTTAACGACAAAAAATAACTTTATTTACCATCAGTGAAATTTAGCAACGGATAGATTTCCGTCGGTAAATCGAAGGTAATCACCTTAAAAAAGTCAACTAATTAACCGACGGTGACGTTTACCGTCGGTAAATCAATACAAACTTTTCGACGGAATATTGGTCCGTCGGTAAAAACTGGTTACAATTTTTTTTAATTAAATTCCAATGTTATGTTGTTGTTATAAATGCATAATGTTAAGAGTTACCAATTATTTGTTCATTAATTTGTATATATAATTTGACTAAAGAGAAAATTAATTAATAATATAACATATAAAGCATTTTAATTAATAATAAAAACTTAACAATGAACAAATATTATGTTTTTTATTGAAAACAAATGACAAGGATAAGCTAATGTCGTAGTGATCGTGGGTGTTCTGAACTGTTAACCTTCCCCTTTAACTGTTCCATCTCCTGTATAAGTTGAGCCATTTACTCCATTTGCTCTCTCATCTTAGTCATCTGCTCCATCTCCGCTCTCATTTGAGCAAGCCGCTCCATCTCCTCTCTCCTTTTAGCTGCCTGCTCCATCTGCTCCATCGACTCTCTGATCTTTGATACTTGCTCCATCTCCTCTCTCATCTTCTGTCTCATCTCCTCTCTCATCTTCAAGCTCATCTCCTCTCTCATCTTAGCTATCTGCTCCATGTGCTCCATCCGTTGAT
>JANVCQ010672511.1:0-15874 GCA_025531925.1 Erythroxylum plowmanianum | reverse complement strand
GAATTTTATGATGATTTTGTCATTATTAAATTTAGAAAACAAATCATTTGTTCTGGCTCATTAATGGATGATCTATTTATTCTTAAAGATACACCTAAACTGTAACTTAATTCTGAAGTAAATAACTTTGATGTTGTTGTACCATTAAAAGGAAAACATCCCGTTGATTTCAATCACACTTATCTTTGGGATTTAAGGCTTGGTCATATTAATTTAGATAGAATTTCTAGGTTGGTCAAAGATGGACCTTTGAGTTCATTAAAAGTGGAGGCACTACCAACCTGTGAATCCTATCTGGAAGGTAGAATGACTAAGAGGCCTTTTCCCTTAAAAGGTAATAGGGCCAATGATGTTTTAGAACTCATTCATTCTGATTTGTGTGGCACAATGAGTGTACAAGCTAGGGGTGGTTTTGAGTATTTTGGACTTTTATAGATGATTACTTAAGGTATGGATATATTTACTTATTGCGTCGTAAGTCTGAATGCTTTGAAAAATTCAAAGTATTTAAGGCAGAAATGGAGAAGCGACATGGAAAATATATCAAGTCACTACAATCTGATCGTGGTGGCAAATACCTGTCTAGGGAATTCATTGCTTATTTATCAAAACAAGGAATTACTTCATAATTGTCTGCACTTGGTATGCCACAACAGAATGATGTAGTAGAAAGGAGAAATACGACGCTCATGGAAATGGTTAGATCAATGATGAGTTATTCAGATTTACCAATTTCTTTCTGGGGATATGCATTTGAAACAGTAGCATATATTCTAAATTTAGTTCATTCTAAGTCAATACCTCTGACTCCTACAAAACTGTGGATTGGGCGTAAGCCTAGTCTAAGACATATTCGGATGTGGGGTTGCCCAGCCCATGTGCTTAAAGGGAAAGTAGATAAGTTAGAATCCAAATCAGAGTTATGTTTCTTTATTGGATATCCTAGAGGAATAAAAAGTGGTTTATTTTATATTCCTAACAATAAGAAGATCATTGTTAGCACCGATACACATTACCTTGAGGAGGACTATATTGTAAACCATATTCCCAAAAGTCAATTAGCCTTGCGTGAGTTGAGAGGAGAAAATATACCAGCTAGACTATTTCCAACAGAACATGAACCTGAACCATTCTTGGTCGAAGTTGACATTCCATTGCCTCGTCGTAGTGGGAGAAATGTCAGTTGACCACAGGCTCAACATCTGCCCCAAGAGTCAGTTCTTAACATTCCACTACAGCCTGAAAGTAGTGGGAGTTATATTGGGATTGATGCAACAGCTATTGATCCAAATCTACAAGAACAAGAAGTAGGAGTCCCTGACTTTTCATTGCCTGTTGGTAATGACAGACATATTGAGGCTCTCTACCATGACCAGGATGTGGTCCTACCAGTTATAGACTTGCCAGTCTTACAGCTGCAATAAGATGTAGGTGTGGTTGAACAGCCTATAGTATTTCGTCATAATAGGAGAATAAGATGACTACTGGTTCGATATACACTTTTGGGAGAAGCATTTGACAGGATCCTTGAAGAAGTGAATACCAAACTAGTATGTTACGACGATGCACTACAAGATAAAGATGTTGATAAATGGCTTATAGCTATGAAATCTGAGATAGAGTCTATGTACTCTAATCAAGTCTGGGAACTTGTAGAACCACCTGTAAGGGTTAAAACCATCGGATGTAAGTGGATCTATAAGAAAAAGAGGGTTGTAGACGGTAAAGTACAAACTTATAAGGCGAGGCTTGTTGCAAAAGGGTATACTCAGAAAGAAGGGATTGATTATGAGGAAACTTTTTTGTCGATAACCACGCTTAAGTCTATTAGAACTCTTCTATCCGTTACAGCTCATTTGGATTACGAAATTTGGCAAATGGATGCCAAGATGACTTTCCTAAATGGAAGTCTTAATTAATGCATCTATATGAAGCAAACAGAGGGTTCCATTGCTAATGGCCAAGAACATTTGCTATGCAAATTGAATAGGTCCATTTATGGACTTAAACAGGCATCAAGGTCTTGGAATATTTGTTTTGACTAGTCGATCAAAACTTTTGGTTTTGATCAGTGTCATGATGAGCCTTATGTGTATAAAAAGTGGAACGGTAAGAAGGTAGTGTTTCTGGTATTACATGTGGATGATATTTTGCTTATAGGAAATTGTGTAGGTATGTTGACTTCTGTCAAGGACTGGCTGTCTAATTGTTTTAATGAAGGACTTGGGAAAAGTTGCTCATATTCCTGGGATCAAGCTTATGCGAGATCGTAAGAAAAGGATTGACTTGTTACAGGCACTTTATATTGATACTATTCTTGCTCGTTTCAACATACAGAATTCCAAGAAGGGTTTTCTTCCTTATAGACATGGAATCACTCTATATAAGGATCAATGTCCTAAGACATCTGAAGAGATAGAGAGCATAAAGGCAGTTCCTTATGCTTATGCAATAGGAAGCCTTATGTATGCAATGTTGTGTACTAGACCTGATATCTGTTTTGTTGTTGGCATGGTTAGCAGATTTCAGTCTAGCCCTGGGCGAGAACATTAGACTGTAGTCAAACATATAATCAAGTACTTAAAAAGAACTAGAGATTATAGGTTGGTTTACTAGTCAGAAGAACTTATACCTATAGGTTAACATATTCAAACTTTCAGTATGATAAGGACTCTCGAAAATCTACCTCAGGAAATGTTTTTGTCCTTGGAGGTGGAGCCATAAGTTGAAGGAGTATTAAGCAAACTTGTGTGCAGACTCCACCATGGAAGTTGAATATGTAGAGGCCTCTGAGGCAGCCAAGGAAGCAGTATGGCTTAGGAACTTCCTAATGGATCTAGGTGTAGTTCTAGCAGTTCAATCACCTATTACACTTTATTGTGACAATAGTGGGGTGGTTGCAAACTCAAAGGAGCTATGGAGCTACAAAAGAGCAAAACACATTGAGCAGAAGTATCACCTAATACGAGACATAGTTAAAAGGGGTGATGTGATGATGATGAAGATTGCATCAGAAAACATCCTGGCTGATTCTTTTAATAGTCACGTGGAAGGATTGAGAGTTAAAATATAGATGCATGGTTATGAATCTAAGTAGAATATTGATAGATATATACTATTAACCATGCAAATGTAATAGTATAGTCTTTGGATGTTTTTCATCGAACAATTATTTAATTGTATTCAATTGGAGATTTGCATAATATGAATATGTGTTTGTACATTTTGTATGTATCTAACTAGACCAAGTTGAGAATGGTTGTTTTATACTGACTATAAAAACATATTCTTGAGTACATTAGAAATAAGATTTATGTTCTTAATATTGATTTAGTTAATATGAGCAAATATACATTGTCTTGTGCTTTAATTCATTAAAGAGTGAGTTTCAATTATTGGGACAATAATACTCAGTGAATCGGGAAAAGACAATTTGTATTTGTGAAATATTAATTAATGATGGAATCCATGTCTCGATATAGAGAATGATAATGCACTTTAAGTAAGCTTATAAGGTTTCATTGTGTAAACCTTGTAGGTGGATTTTTAATCCGACACATGATATAAGTTGAGCAACATTCTTAAAGATTAAAATTGTTATTTAAATAAATTGTCAGTAATTTATTTTATTTGACATGCATCTATAATCTTAACATGGGGAACATCTATAATCTTAACTGCTTCAAAACTTCCATCGTGAGCCATGAAGTGTTTTTGGGAGGAACTAGTTTGTTAGCTCCTTTATTTTCTCCCTATTGTCGATAAAAGGTCCACCTAGGAATGTCAATTTTGACTCAAGTTGATTAGGCAGTGGGTTAAAATTGTTTGAAGATCGGGCTAGCCCATGGCTAGACTTGTCAAAATCGACATTGTTTTCTAATTTTTTAAAAAATAAGGTTGGACCAGACCCGACCGACTCACCTGTGACCCATCTAGCCACGAGTCGAACAATCTGTGGTTAGTTTGCACCACGGTCCACCTAGCCCAACCCATTGTCATCCCTAGGTCTACCTGCACTAATGTCATAAGAGATATTCATTCTCCACCTTAACTTTGAATTGTCCACCATATATGTAGTTGTGATAGATACCTTCTTTGAATTAGATACCTTTTCTGTTGCAAAGTATTGTTATATCCCACAAGAAATTTTCGAGCTTCTTGACACTTCGCTTGCTATAAAAAACTTGGGGTTAACGCTCTTTTACCTACGTGCTCTCCAATCAAACTCCCAAATTATTCCTAGACATAGCACTTTAAGCACCAACAAGTCATAACTCATCTCCTTGTGAGCCTTTATTTGTTCCTGAAGTGCTTTCCTTATCTTTTGAAGCTCAATTGCCATAACTTTAAAACATTTCAAGAAAGGAATCACTCTCTCATCTCTTAAGGCTAGAGGACCAATACCACCTCTAATCAAGCAACTATATCTATCAAATTACTTCCACTGACCATTGTTTTCCAAACAAGGCCTTAATACTAGCTGTCATAGGGACTTATTCGGGTGTAGCGAAATTGGAATGATTTTGGTAAATTGCTTATGTGGTAGTCAAGCTTAAGTCGCAAAACTCAACTTAGCTTTCCCTTTGTGATTGCCAACCAACAATTATATTTGTTTTTGAAAACCTCTTGTCCCTCGTGATGAAGTGTTTCACTCAACTCTCATTGCATAAATGTTTTACATTAATAATCAAAAGGGACAAATAAGAGAGATACAACAAAGCCAACCTTTTATTAATCAAATCTCAAAGATACAATATAATGGAATTTAAATTTCTTCCAACTTGAAGAACTCTACAAGAATACGTTTAAAAAAAACTCCTTACTTGAAGCTCTCACAAAGAACCTTCTCCCAAAGCTCTCAACTCTCTTACAGATGATTGAATGTATAACGTTTCACATAAATAAACTACAAGAATGCTTTCATATAAGCTTACAAGACCTTAGGAACCAAGAAAGCTAAAACTACACATTTTCTCCATTAACTCCACTAAAGAAGTGGGAAATGCCACTTCTTCCACTAACTCCACTAAGTTAGTAGGACTTATCTACTTTTGGCCACTAACTCTACTTTTTCACATGAGGTAGGTGTTTGGAAGATGTCTATCCATTGCCATATCGTCTGAACCACCTTTCCCACTACTTAAAGAAGTGCCCCTACTTTGTAAGGTAGTGCTTCCATTTTTTTTAGGCTATTACTTGTATGTTGTTACCATGTGTCATTACATCATAGCATCTTGAAGTCAAATGTCTCGATGAGCCTTTCGTTTAGCCATCCCAAGCCATCTTTGTGCTTGTCCTTCCAAGCACATCCATGGAGTAGTCTCATTGCTCTATGACCAGGGTCATTTCTAACATTTTATAAACCCTCGACAAACTGAAAAGAAGGTCCTCAATAGATCAACAATATACAAATTTGTATATTTTAAAAGCATATTTTTATTATTAAAATTTAATATCCATATAAAACTTACGGATAAGTTTTAATATCTAATGATAATTTATTCATTATAAAACTTAATTAACAAGTGGTTCATAATTTATAATTAATCTTAATATTTTTTCTACAAAACTTTAACTTTATATGTTCAAATAATTTCCTAATATAGAATTAGGAATAAGAATAAAGCTCCCTAATTTACGTTGTCTAAGTTAAAATAATGTTCCCTAATAATAATTATGATTAAGTACTGTGATTGAATAATTAAACCTAAAGAGAAAACAAAAATAATCAATAACATCAAATGGAAATCAAAGAAACTATCTTGACACATAGCAAAGAGGCTGCCTTAAGCCCCTCCTTGCGACAAGAATGAAAATATGTAAAGTCAAATGAAAAATATGTAAAGAAGAAAAAAGAAAGCTAAAAGGATTTGGATTTGGTAAATAAAATATACAATTAGGTCCATATAAACATTATCAAACATTGTATGTATGAGTAAATATTGTCAGAGAAGACAAATTAATTATAATGTATTCAAGTATTCAATAAGTTGAAATACAACGAAAAATATATAATTTACCTTTAAATTATCACTCAAAAGTTAGAACTATGAAAATCTTTTGATGTTAATTCTTAAGTTAGGATATCTTAGATTCCTGGGCTGATGAAAATAAAAAAGCTAGAGAGTATGAACTAAAACCAATGCTTGAAAGAAATTTATAAATAAATTAACATAAAATGTTAATGTTAAAACTCTTATAAAGAATAAAAAATCTAACCATTTGGAAGTTTAAAACAACACTAAAACATGAAAGAAATTACATGTTAAGAGTCTTTTCTACTCACAGGCATTAATTTTGGCCTATTTTATCCTTTATGAGGGTCAAGGCTGCATGCACTATAACCCTCCCCAGACTCCCGCAAAGTGAGGAACTTTATGCATTGGATTATGTTGACTTTTTACTCTTTTTGAAGGTCAAGGGTGAGTCCTTTTGCCCCTTCATGAGGGTAGGCTCTAGACAGGTGGTAGGCTCTAGACAGGTGTCCTTCCTGCACTTGCCCAGGACCGAGCCTATCCATGAACTAAGTTAGCTAAAATCTGAGTTATTGTATACTAAATCTCGCTTGTTTATATACCTTTCGAGCTCGTTATCGAAGTTAAGTGCTTTATCGCACAGTCAAACTTAGCATGAATTAGTTTCACCATCATCTTTTGTTCTCGCATCCAAATCTTACATCTTGTCAAAGATTTATGCTAATGTGCACCAATGCAAGTCAGTGCTCACTTACTCTTATGTTATCACCGATGATGGCCACCTTTCCTTGCTTACTTGCAAGTCTTTGCCTTGTTCCATTAACCCTATTCCTTATTCCATGAACCTTAGTATCAAACATCAACTAAGACTCGCCAGCACTTGCTTGATTCCACAATTTAGACTTAGAGGTTTAACACTTATCTTGTAATTGTGCAACAAATTAGGCATCAAACGATTTATGTTACTTCTACCTTGAAAAATAAACAAACATCTGAAAAGGCCCGTAATTATTTAATTTAAATAATTAAAACAATTTAACAAATGAGTAAAGTCATATTAAAAAATTCGCTTCATTTATCCAAAAGAAAAAACCCTACTTCCAAATTCTACTAATGACAAAGACTTCGGTGATATTGCTTCAGGATATCGTAGCTGATGTTTGGTCACATTTTTAGTGATATTGTGATTTCATTGCAGTATTATTGTTCATTGTCCAAAGATACACATTTTATTTATAATTAATTATATAAAAATTTTGTATTAAATAATTTAAAGTTTAGCAAAAATCCTTGATATATATTCCAATATTATAAAATTTTTTAAAACAATTTTAAATATTAATTTTTAAAAATAAATAAAAATTATTATTAAATTTGAAATTAATTTTTAGATATAATAATTATTTGATAAACATATTTAAAATTTAAAATATATGAATTTAAATTTTTTAAAAATAATTATTTCTAAAACTAAAAGTCCTAAGGTATCAAATATTTATTTATAAATAATAAATTTAGTTTTTTAAAACTAATGCAAATCAATAAATAAATATTAGTTTACAAAAGTTCCCTTAATTAATTAATTAATTATTAACGGTATTAATAAATAAATAAAATTTTATTTTGTCTGAAAATATAAAAAGTAAAATTAAGAAATGAAAATAAATAAAATTAATAGAAGGTGTAACCAAATATTTAAGAAAAAATTTGTGATATATGAAGACGTCATGAACTTGAGCTGAGATATTGGGCGAGATGATCCTGCCCTTTTGTGGATTTTTGCTTGTAGAATCTTGGGCTAGGTGGAAAGCTTCGACAAAATGAAAATAAATAAATTTTACTTAATAAGTATTTTTTAATTTTAGGAGTAAATTATAAAAAAAAAGAATCAAAACATTTCACAATTATTTAATTATAGCCCGATTTTAGATATTAATAATAAAATATTAAAAATTTCAATTTTTTTCAAATACAATTTAATGTTAGTTTCTTTATTAATTAAAAGGCATGTCTTCTCTCTGTTTTGATTATTTTTCTTTGTTTCATCTTTGATTTACTATGCTTGGTATCTTTCCTCTTATGGGCACACGGTACCTTTGTATTTTAGGATTTTGTTCCTTCGTAGAATTACTAGTATGAGATTAGAGTAATTTTATTGCAAATGTGGACACTATATTATGGTAAATTTGCATATCAACTTGGCATAAAGAACCAATCTATTGCCATAGGAATTATGGTTAAGAGTTTTTTCATCTTTTTATTGTAACAAATTCCTTCAGTGAATCTCTACCAAGCTGCTGTAATTGTTACCTCCGGAGCGAATTGATAAGGGAACCTCGGAGACCCCTTTTTTTTAAATTAATTAGTTCCAGTTCTAGGGGTTTTGAGTTTTGATAAAATTCCAGAATTTTAAATTCTAGATTTCTATGATTTGAACTTTTCAAATTGAAATAGTTATATCTAAATTTGATTTTAGGGTTTGTAAGGTATTAATATGAAACTTTTTCAAATTAATTTGAATATAATCTAATCTTAAATTAGAGTTCTTATGTCCACTACAAGAAAAAGGTCATTTAGTGACGGAAATTACCGACAGAAAACGTTTATATTTTGTCGGTAATATAAAATAGCGATGAAAATTACCGACGGACAACGACGTCATTAAAACGACCGTAGATAAATTTACCGACGGAATAATTCGTTCGTCAGTAAATTTACCGACAGAATTTACCGATGTTAAATGCTATCAACCATCAGTAAATTTACCTATGGATCTAAATATTCCGTAGTTGAATTTACTGATGGATCTAACGGTTCTATTGGTAAATATTAAGCATTTTACAGACAAAAAGTAAAATTTTGTCGGTAAATAAAATTAAAAAAAATTTAAAACACTATTTCTTTTATCTTCAGCAGAACTAGCCACAAATTTCTCAACCTCTTTGAGCCCAACCAACCATCTTTTCAATCTCTCGAAGCCTCTACAAGAGATCGCAACCTCCTCTATTTTATTCATTATTTGCTTAATGCTTCTATAGCTCTGATTCCCCTGAAACGTATCACCGAAATGTAAACAAGAGTGAGAAACACAATGGAAAAAGTAAAGATTTTACCGTGCTATGAATATCACCAAGTTGAGGAAGACAGTTGGTATAAAGAGCCCATTCTGATTTCATATAAAAAACATATAGAGATTACCAGACCGATTTTTTGTTCAACCAAAAGGACGACAGCAACAAAAAGATTTCAAATTATTAAGGCTTGTAGAGAAAAGGAAAATTTTGAATAGAAATGTAAACAAGGTGAAGAGAAGAAATGTTCTAGAGAGAGAAAGACGTGGCAGGAGGATGGTTACTACTTACCATGGGATATGCAACTGCATTGATCCCAACTGAAGAAGAAAAATATAGACGATTTGAGGATGGTTTGAATATGGAGATCAGAACAAGACTAAACATTTCTAACTTGAACAGTTTTATAGAACTCCGAACAGCCTCGATCAGAATTGAACAATTGTTGAAAGATGATTCACTCATTGAGTTCGCAAAACTCATAAAAATTGCAATGTGATTTTTCAAGTTCTTTAAACAGGACTGAAGGACTCTTTGGATTTTGTTATAGCTCAGAGGTCTATCAGCTGGCTCCGGGAGTTTTGTGTCTTATATTTTATTATTTTTGTTAAAACTTGTATGAGGTTATCTAAATATTTGTCTAAAGGAAATAGTGCAAATTTTGTGGATTAATGCAATGAATAGTTTTAAAATTTGCTGACTCTTAAATGATGTTAGTTGATGCCATGTGTAAGTTGGAATTGTTTTGTTGTAACATATCATTATCATAGGTTATGTTCCTGAAAGTTTGGGTATGTATCCTATGGTAGTGGGATGTTGCACAAGATGAAGAGAAGAAATGTTCCAAAGAGAGAAAGACATGGTAGGAGGATGGTTACTACTTACCTTAGATTGTCTTTGGAAGAGGAGAAGAGGAGACAACATCGGAGAGAAGAAATCGCACGAGAGGGACACAGCAGGAAGAAGAACACGCAGGTGGGGGCATTTGGGTGTTTTAAACATGATTTACCAACGGAATTTTCCGTTGCTAATTTCGTCACTAATTTGAAAATTTATTATGCCGCCTTTTTCATCTTTTATTGTAACAAATTCCTTCAGTGAATCACTACCAAGCTCCTGTTATTGTTACCTCTGGAGCAAATTGATAAGAGAACCTCGGAAACCCTTTTTTTTTAATTAATTAGGTCCAATTCTAGGGGTTTTGAGTTTTGATAAAGTTCCAGAATTTTAAATTCTAGGTTTCTATGATTTGAACTTTTCAAATTGAAATAGTCATAAATATAATTTTGATTTTAGGATTTGTAAGGTATTAATATGAAACTTTTCAAATTAATTTGAATATAATCTAATCTTAGATTAGAGTTCTTATGTCCACTACAAGAAAAAGTTCGTTTAGCGACGGAAATTACTGACGAAAAATGTTTATATTTTGTCAGTAATATAAAATAGCGACAGAAATTATTGACGAACAATGACGTCATTAAAACGGCCATAGGTAAATTTACCGATGGAATAATTCGTCCGTCGGTATTATTTCATCGGTAAATTTACCGATGGTAAATGCTGTCAACCGTTAGTACATTTACCTACGGATCTAAATATTTTGTAGGTAAATTTACCTACGGATCTAGAGGTTTCGTTGGTAAATATTGAGCATTTTATTGATGGAAAGCAAAATTCTATCGGTAAATAAAATTAAAAAATTTTAAAACACTATTTTTTTTATCTTCAGCATAACTAGCCACAAATTTCTCAACCTCTTTGAGCATAACCAACCATAATTTCAACCTCTCAAAGCCTCGACAAGAGACCGCAACCTCCTCTAGTCTATTCACTGTTTGCTTAACACTTCTATAGCTCCGATTCCCCTGAAACGCATCACCAAAATGTAAACAAGAGTGAGAAACCCAATGGAAAAAGGAAAGATTTTACCGTGCTATGAGTATCACCAGGCTGAGGAAGATGGCTGGTATAAAGGACCCATTATGATTTCGTATCAAAAACACATAGAGATTAACAAGCCGATTTTTTGTTCAACCAAAAGGACGACAACAACAAAAAGATTTCAAATTATAAAGGCTTGTAGAGAAAAGGAAAATTTTGAACAGAAATGTAAACAAGGTGAACAGAAGAAATGCTCTAGAGAGAGAAAGACATGGCAGAAGGATGGTTACCACTTACCTTGGACTGTCTTTGGAAGAGGAGAAGAGGAGACAACATTGGAGAGAAGAAATCGCACGAGAGGTACGCAGCAGGAGGAAGAAGAACAAGCAGGGGGGCCGGGGTGAGCGCAAGACAAGACGCAGGTGAGGGTATTCGGGTGTTTTAAATAGCAGGAAGAAGAACACACAAGTCGAGGCATTCGAGTGTTTTAAACGTGATTTACTGACAGAATTTTCCGTTGCTAATTTCTGTCGCTAACTTGAAAATTTATTATACCGCCTTTAATTCCCACTTTATTTACCGTCGATAATGATTCCGACGGTATACTTCCTCCATATTTAGCGATGGATTTTAATTTTTCGTCACTAATTTTAGTGTAATTACCTACGAACCCTTTTACCATCCCTACAGTCCGTCGCTAATTTAGCCGGGTCAGTTTTCCCCTATTTTTAACGACAAAAATTAGAACCGACACCATATTTCCTCCATATTTAGTGACGGATTTTAATTTTTCATCTCTAATTTCAGTGTAATTACCTACGGACCCTTTTACTGTCCCTAAAGTTCGTTGCTAATTCGGGTGTTTTAAACAGCAGGAAGAAGAACACACAGGTGGAGGCATTCAGGTGTTTTAAACGTGATTTATCGACATAATTTTCCGTTGTTAATTTCCGTCGCTAATTTGAAAATTTATTATACCCCCTTTAATTCCTGTTTTATTTACCGACAATAATGATTCCGTCGGTATACTTCCTCCATATTTAGCGACAGATTTTAATTTTCCGTCGCTAATTTCAGTGTAATTACCTACAGACTCTTTTACCATCCCTACAGTCCGTCGCTAATTTTGCCGAGTCAATTTTCCCCTCTTTTTAGCAACAAAAATTAGAATCGATGCCATACTTCCTCCATATTTAGCGGCAGATTTTAATTTTTCGTCTCTAATTTCAGTGTAATTACCTACGGACCCTTTTACCGTCTCTAAAGTTCGTTGCTAATTTTGTCGAGACGATTTTTCTCCATTTTTAGCGACAAAAATTAGAACCGTCGCTAAATGAATTTTTTTCCATCGCTTTTAGCAACAAAAATGGGTTTCCGTCGCTAATTTGCTATGCTTTATGTTCTGTCAGTAATTTTTTGTCGCTAATTACTACATTTCTTAAAGTGGTCAATTTCAAAATTTTTTAATAACAATCAAACAATTTTTAATTAAGCTATAGAAATAAAGTTGACTTTGATAACATTGTTAGGAAATCGGGACGAGAGCTGCTCTTACACGAAATGGAATAAGAGTAGAACTTTTTTTATTTGATTTCACGAAAGACATGATCACTTAAATTATATAACATGATTAACATAAAAATATAATAAAACATGAATTATGATTCATACCTTATTCAAAAGCTTGATTTTTTTTTTGTTTCTGTCGATTCATTTCTAAAATTAGTTTATCTTAACAACTGTATTTGATATGAGTCTGACTTCTAACGTTATTTACAACACGTGTTGAGAGAAATATACAACTATTGTATAGAAAGTTAGACAAGAAATATTAGCTTCTTTAGAGCTTATGCTTATTTATAATAAGTTTTGAACATTTTTGTAATTTAATTAAAATAAAATTATAGCTTTAGTAAAATTTAATTAGAATTATATTTCCAATTAAATACCAATAGTCCTAAATAAGATTTAATATCTCATATTGATATTTATTTGTTAAATATATTATATTTAATTATAACGTTTCTCAAACTTTATAATCAAGTTTAATTTGATTAAAATATCTTTATTCTCTTTAACTGTTATTTCTGTGTGACCCATTAAGTTCTTAAGTATGTTTGTAATGGATATAAATCATAATCTTAAATCATACTTATTATTAGATAAATTAAATTTCTTTAATTTATCATTAATTCTCTAATTAAATAATTTATATCCACAAATCAAGATTGACATTTAACAATGTATTATGACCACCCAAATATGTAGAAATATTAAAGTAGTTTTGACTAATCTTTTCGTATGTGATTTTCTCGTATAATTCAATTTTTTGTCATATAAATGCTCTAATTGGACATAGAGCGTGGAAATAATATTTAATATATTTGAATCCAATCATATTAACTCTCAACCATTAGTAATTGACTTATTAATGATATTTGAAAATTATTTTTGAAGTGCCATTCCATCTAGATCAAGGATTTTTCAAATCAATATTAATCTAAAACAGTGAAATTTTCTCCCTAATTATTTTAGAATGATGAATCATATATTAATCATTCAACAATCTTCATATATCTAATAACTACTAATTGAGTTATCCTTGAATAGAATATGTCATAAGTAATATTAAAATATAGCAGTCTCTATAAAAGATATTTTGGAGATCTCAAATCAAATAATTCATTTATACAATCATTACAATGAGAATTTTCATAAATATATTAAGTAATATTATAAATGGATTTTTCATATGAGATCAATCCAATAAACTTGTTCTCTAGAAATGACTCATATATTTGTTTAAGTATCTTCATACTTTATTCTATGAAATCAACTACTTCTTTTATAAGAAATAAACACGTGTTCGGATCTTTTTATATTCTATCAATGTCTAATCTTAATATAACAATGACTAAAAATAATTTAGGAATAATATATAAATGTAATATGAATCTTATAATTATGTTTGTATCATAATTTTATTTACAATGTACATTTATCCTATAAAATTTATCATATACATCTAATATGTATAAGATAAATAATATCTTTAAATAATTATGTTATTAAACTATAATCAGTTGATTACCTATAGGGCATAAACTAATAATATCTCACATGTATTAAGCCAATTATTTAATTATCTAATATCATATCACCATATGATGATATTAAAAATAATTATTTCTGAAATTAAAAGTCCTAAAGTATCAAATGTTTATTTATAAATATTTAAATTGGTTTTAAAATTTAATATATCAATAAATAAATATTAATTTACAAGATTTTCCTTATATAATTATTTATAATGAAATTATAACGATAATAATAATTAAATAAAATTTTATTTTGTCTAAAAATATAGAAAATAAAATTAAGAAAAAAAAAATAAACAACAACTAGTAGAAGGTGAAACCAAGGAATCAAGGGGAAAAAAATTGTGATGTGTGAAATAAGTCGTAGCTAAAGTGTCAGTTTGCATTCCAATGACAAATTGGGCCTATTATTTAATAGATCCTGCCCATTTCGTGTATTTTCACTATTATTTAGTGTTGGACTCTTTGGCCAGATTGAAAACCTGAAGAAAATTTGTTAGGCATATTGATTGTTACTCACGATTCATTGGTCACGCCACTACGATGTTCGCTGAACTTATAGCGATTCAACATGGTCTGGACTTGACTTGGCAGTGCAGATATTGACAAATAGTAGTGGAATTGGATTCACAGGAAGCCATTAACCTGGTTGTGGGATCATGCACTTGCTCCCATCCGTATCTAAACCTCATTGAGGATATCAGGAATTTGGTACAGCGAGAGTGGGATTACTCCATTGCTCATACCTTTCAGGAGGGTAATTAGTGTGCAGACCATTTAGCAAAGCACGGTGCTTCTCACCTGCAATGATGGTCTATTTGGGAGGCTCCTGTTCCAAGAATTCGCCAGCTTCTAGCTCATGATGCCTCTTTTGTGGCCGTCTTAACTCTTAAGGCGTTAGGCCTTTTTTGCTTTTTTTTAATTCCATTTCACACAAAAAACAATGATTGTTGGTCAATCTTGGCTTGCTGGCAATGGTTAAGTTAGGTCTCTATGATTGACCCTGTCCCTTTCTTTGTTGACCCTGTAGGAAAGTGTTTGCGAATTACTTGTTACACCACAACATGAGTGCCATAACACCAATAGAGATTGCATTCCATATGATCAAAGCTATGAGTAATATAAGAATATGGGAATATATATCCAAAGCTTTTTCCCATATATATATATATATATATATTACAATAGAGATGATCATTAATATTACTAAAAATTGACTATGTAGTTAGATCGAAAATAGACGGACTTATTAAGGTAGAAAGAAATTGGATATCATCTGCCTCCTGAAAGTTGGGAGCCTGCAATGGAAGATGTATACGAGAATGCCTTATTCACAGAAGATTGATAGGACAAGACAAGATCCGAAAATCCTTGACGATTTCTTAATATGACGCCACTGACAGAAATGGCAAACGATGAAATTTCGGGCAGAGGAGCATCACCTTCCAGGATTTGCGCTACTTGGCGCATACTTGGCCTGGCTTCAGGTTCTGAATGGGAGCACACTAGACCAAGTTTTAACACCAACTCCACTTCTTCTGCAATATAATCTGTGCCCAAATTTGGATCTTTGGCATCAAGAAGTGCACCTCTAAGCCAGTGAGAGAACACCCAATCGACTAGAATGGTGTCCCGGTTTGCATCTGCTGGCCTCCTGCCACAAGCAACCTCAAGAAGAAACGCTCCAAATGCATATACATCAGTGCTGCTTGTGGCCTTTCCGCTTCTAGCTTGTTCTGGTGCAAGATAACCAATAGTCCCAGCAATAAGAGTTGTTTGTGGATCAGTTCCATGGTTATATAACCTTGCTAGCCCGAAATCTCCTAACCTTCCATTCAATTCTCCA